>PVKV010016496.1:36125-50717 GCA_004027835.1 Alouatta palliata
TAGAAATACAAAAATTAGCTGGGCATGGTGGCACGTGCCTGTAGTCCCAGCTACTCGGGAGGCTGAGGCAGGAGAATTGCTTGAACCCAGGAGGCGGAGGTTGCGGTGAGCCGAGATCGCGCCATTGCACTCCAGCCTGGGCAAGAAGAGTGAAACTCCGTCTCAAAAAAAAAAAAAAAAAAAAAAAAAAAAAAAAAAAGGAAGTCCAAATAAGGAGGGAGCCCAGGCTGCGAGCTGAGACCTGCCTGTGAGCACGTCCAGCACAGACAGCTTGGTTAAAGTACAAGGACATAGAATGTACTACGTGCCTGTGCGCATGTCTGACAGCTACACAGGATAGGGCTTCTAGCAAAAAGGCAAGAAGGCTTTTAAAGAAAGTGTTTAAAACAAACTGTATATCTATATATATATACAGAGAGAGACGAAGTCTCACTGTATCACCCAGGCTGGACTGGAGGGCAGTGGCACGATCTCGGCTCACTACAACCTCCGCCTCCCACGTGTAAGCAATTCTCCTGCCTCAGCTTCCTGAGTAGCTGGGATTACAGGCATGCACCACCATACCCAGCTAATTTTGTTTTGTATTTTTAGTAGAGACGGGGTTTCACCATGTTGGCCAGGCTGGTCTCGAACTCCTGACCTCAGGTGATCCACCCACCTCAGCCTCCCAAAGTGCTGGGATTACAGGCATGAGCCACCGCGCCCGGCCCAAAGAAACTGCTATTTCTAACAGGCCAGGACAAAGTTCACTGCAGTGAGGGCATCAAAACCCAGGTGGTTCAAACGGCGTATCTCGGGCTCTCTGGCCACAGCACTCAACCCCAGGGGAGCTGGCCCCTCCAGAATCTACTCACAGCTTTTGCCAGAGCTGAGAGTCTGAGTGCGCATTTCCAGGAGCTTAGCACACAGTGCCAGTGCACACCAAGGAGGCTTCTCAGCGCTGTGCCGGCGAGGAAGTCGGTGGATGCCAGTGGGGCTCAGTGGGAGAGAAAGGAAGGCTCAGCCTTGTGTGGGGTGTGCAGGTGCCACAAAGCTCCCAGAGGCTCCAGGATGGTCAGCAGAGAGCAAGTGGGAGACAGAGGAAGGTATGTTCTGTGTGCCCAGGGCAGGAAAGGGTTCAGAAGGAAGTGTCCAAATGCCATTGCCAGAAAAGGAACTGATATGATTTCCCACGTTCTCATTAAACCTAGACAGTAGCCCACATGTGGCAAATGTCGCTACCCACTGAAGCATGCAGAATGGGGTTTGGAATTCAAACGCGCTGACTCTCAATTCTGTTGTCTGAGGTCATAGGACAGTGTGAGAAGCAGGGGGCTGCCAGAGATCCAGGGCCAGCGTGGAGGGGCCACCATCTTCCCTGTCCTGGCCAGCCCCAAGGACCAGCAGAAGACACAGGCAGGACAGAGACCAGGGCCACCCAGGTTCCACCCTGCCACCCGTGGCTCATTCTGTCTGTGGTGTGTGAGGGTGCCCAGGAACCTTCGTTCTTAAAGGTCTGTGAGAGGCCAGGAATCTGGGCCTTAGGTGGGATGGCGTTACTGAGGAAGTAGAAGAAAACACAGGGGAAAAACTTCATAACATTGGATTTGACAATGTTTTTTTTCTTTGGATATGGCACCAAAAGCACAGGCAACAAAAAAATTAGACAAACTGGACTTTGTAAAAATTAAAAACTTTTGTGCATCAAAGGACACCATCAATAGAGTGAAAGGTGTGATTGCAGCACTTTCAGAGGCTAAGGTGGGTGGATCACCTGAGGTTAGGAGTTCGAGACCAGCCTGGCCAACATGGTGAAACCCCATCTCTACTAAAATACAAAAATTAGCTGGGTGTGGTGGTGGGCGTCTGTATTTCCAGTTACTCAGGAGGCTGAGGCAGGAAAATTGCTTCAACCTGGGAGGCCGAGATCACACCACTGCACTCCAGCCTAAGCAACAGAGCGAGACTGTGTCTCAAAAAACAAAACAAAACAAAAAACAAAAAGCAAACAACGTTAACAACAAAATAGAGTAAAAAGGTAATTCACAGAATGGAGAAGATACTGTAGATTATGTGTCTGATGTGGAACTGATGTCTGGGATATAAAAAGAACTCCCGCAATCTAGCAACAAGACAAACAAGCAACCTGATTCAACAATGGGGAAAGACAAAGCCGTCTACAGATTTCATGCTATTCCTCTCAAACTACCAATGTTGTGTTCACAGAATTAGGAAAAAACTATTCTAAAATTCATGTGGGACCAAAAAAAGCCTTAATGGAAAAAGCAAACCTAAGCAAAAAGAACATAGCTAGAGGCACCACATTATCCAACTTCAAACTACATTACAAGGCTACAGTAACCAAAACAGCACGATACTGTCGCAAAAACAGGCACACACAGATCAACAGAACAGAATAGAGAACCCAGAAATAAAGCTGCACATCTACAATCAACTGATCCTCGACAAAGTCAACATAAATAAGCAATGGGAAAAGGACTCCCTGTTCAACAGATAGTGCTGGGATAGCTGGCACGTCATTTGCAAAGAATGAAACTGGACCCCTACCTCTCACCACATATAAACATTAACTCAAGTTGGAGGAAAGATTTAACTGTAAGATCTCAAACTATAAAAATCCTAGGACAAACCTAGGAGATACTTTTCTGGATATTGACCTAGGCAAAGGATTTATGACTGAGTCCTCAAAAGCAATTGCAGCAAAACCAAAAATTGACATCTGGGACCTAATTAAACTAAAAAGCTTCAAAGAAACTATCAACAGAGTAAACAGACAACCTACATAATGGAAGAAAATATTTGTAAACTATGCATCCAACAAAGGACTAATATCCAGAATCTGTAAGGAGCTCAAGCAAATGAACAAGGGAAAAAAACTCCATTAAAGGGCAAAGGATGTTGAACAGACGCTACTCAAAAGAAAATACACAAGCAGCCAAGAAACATGAAAAACGCTCAATGTTACTAATTATTAGAGAAATACAAATCAAAACCACCAGGAAGCATCAATAGATGCTGGTGAGGCTGCAGAGAAAAAGGAACACTTGGCCAGGCGTGGTGGCTCACACCTGTAATCCAAGCACTTTGGAGGCCAAGGTGGGTGGATCACCTGAGGTCGGGAGTTCAAGACCAGCCTGACCAACATGGTGAAACCCTGTCTTAAAAAATAAATAAATAAATAAATAAAAAGGAACACTTACACACTGGTGATGGGAATGTCAATTAGTTCAGCCACGGTGGAAACCAGATTGGAGATTTCTCAAAGAACTAAAAATAGAACTACCATTCAATCCAGGAATCCCATTACTGGGTGTATACCTAAAGGAAAATAAATTATTTTGCCAAACAGATACTTGCACTTGTATGTTTATTAAAGCGCTAGTCACGATAGCAAAGACAGGAAAACACTACAGGTGTCCATCAACAGATGATTGATGTACACCATGGAATACCATGAATCATAAAACAAGAATGAAACATGTCCTTTGCAGCCATGTGGGTGCAGCTGAAGGCCATGATCTAAGCAATCTGACACAGGAACAGAAAACCACATACCACATGTTGCTGCGTATAAGTGGGAGCTACATCTTGGGAACGCATGGACGTAATGATAGACACTGGAACTCCAAAAGGAGGGAGGAGGGATAAAAAGCTTGCTTTCTTTTTTTGAGACAAAGTCTTGCTCTTTCACCCAGGCTGGAGTGCGATGGTGCTATCTCAACTCACTGCAACCTCTTCCTCCTGGGTTTAAGCAATTCTCCTACCTCAGCCTCCTGAGTAGCTGGGATTACAGGCATCCACCACCACATCTGGTTAAATTTTGTGTTTTTTTTTTTTTTTTTGAGACGGGGATTCACCATGTTGGCCAGGATGGTGTTGATCTCCTGACCTCGTGATCCACCTGCCTCAGCCTCCCAAAGTGCTGGCATTACAGGCGTAAGCCACCACACCCGGTGTCTTTTTTGTATTTTTAGTAGAGATGGTTTCGCCATGGTGGCCAGGCCGGTCTCAGACTCCTGACCTCAGGTGATCTGTCTGCCTTGGCCTCCCAAAGTGCTGAGATTACAGGCGTGAGACACTGTGCCCGGCCTAAAAAGCTTTCTTTTGGGTCCTATGCTCACTCCAAACTTCAGCATCATGCAACATACCCTTGTACCAAACCTGCACATGTACCCTACGAATCTAAAATTTAGATTTAAATTTAAAATAATGAGGAAAGGACTTGAAAAGACATTTCTACAAAGAAGATATAAGAATGTCCAGTCAATACATGAAAAGATGCTTAATGTCACTAGTCATTAGGGAAATGCAGATCAAAACCACAAACCACAGCCAGGCACCACTTGCTATGGTTTAAACCTGTCCCCCAAAGTAGGTGTGCTGGAAACTTCATCCGCAGTGCAGCAGTGTTCAAGGTGTGACCCTGAAGAGATGTTTAGGTAACAAGGGTTCTCTCTCCTTTCTCTCTCTGTCTCTTATATTGTCTACCTCTGTCTCTGTCTCTCTGTCTCTGTCTCTCTTGCTGTCTCTGTCTTTCTCACTGTCTCTGTCTCGCTGTCTCTGTCTCTGCCTCTCTCTGTCTCTCTCATTGTCTACCTCTCTCTCTGTCTCTCTGTCTCTGTCTCTCTGTCTCTGTCTCTCTCGCTGTCTCTCTCTCTCGCTGGTCTGTCTCTGCCTCTCTCTGTCTCTCTCATATTGTCTACCTCTGTCTCTGTCTCTCTGTCTCTGTCTCTCTGTCTCTCTCGCTGTCTCTGTCTCTCTGTCTCTGTCTCTCTCTCTCTGTCTCTCTTGCTGTCTCTGTGTCTGTCTCTGCCTCTCTCTGTCTCTCTCTCACACGTGCACCCTCTCTTGCCCTTCTGCCTTCCACCGTGGGATGACACAGCACAACCGCCCTCACCAGAAGCCAGCCACTGCATCTCAGAGTTTCCAGCCTGTGGACGTGTAAAACATACATCTCCATTCTTTATACATTACCCAATCTTGGGTCTTCTGTCACAACAGCACAAAATGAACTGAGACACGACTTCACACCTACTAGGATGGCTAGAGTCAAAGACAGATAACAAGTGTTGGTGGGGATGTGGAGAAATTAGAACCCTCATACACTGCTCACAGGAATGTAAAATGATGTAGCCACTACGGAAAAACAGTCTGGCAGTTCCCCAGAAACTTAAACATAGAATCACCATGTGATCCACCGATCTCACTTCTGAATACATACCCCAAGTGGAAAGCAGAGTCTTGAAAAGATATTTGCACACCCATGTTCAGAGCACATTGCTCACAATCCCGCAAAGATAGAAGCAACAGAAACGTTCACTGACAGCTGGAGGGATAACCGGAGTGTGGTGTACGTGTCACCAGAGGGTGCCGTGCACTTCCAGGCTGTTGCTGTCCTGAACAAAGAATTGGACATGACACACATGAATAGCAAAGCAAGCGGCAAAAGTTTATTAAGCGCAGTATTACGCTCTCAAAGAGGGGAGAGTGGGCTGACCTCTGTGAATGAGACCAGCCAGTTTGGTGTATCTGGGGCTCTCTGTGCTGGTTTCTCTTCGTCCCCAGGCTGCCTAATCTCTAGCCGGCGTCTGCCTTTTGATTGACAAGCGGGTTGCTTACTTTGGCTCTTGTGCACTTGCATGCTGCCTCCATCCCATAATTTTAAGTACATGCATGATACAAAGTCCATATGCGTGAGCTTTAATGAACTGATTATCATACGCGGTCATATGAAGGGTCCTTTTTCTCTCTAATGTGTATCCCATCTCTGAGGGGCTGCCCCTGACAGGCTTGGTCCGGATGTAGCCAGCTATGTAGGCTTCTTGCGTTTTTAATCTCACTTTTCTTTTGGCTGCTCAACTTCTGCTTTTTTTTTTTTTTTGAAACAGTCTCGCTTTGTCACCAGACTGGAGTGCAGTGGTGCGATTCGGCTCACTGCACCCTCTGCCTCCCAGGTTCAAGCGAGTCTCACCCCAAAATCCTGGTAGCTCATGTCTGTCATCTCAGCACTTCGGGAGGCTGAGGCAGGTGGATCACCAGGTCAGGAGTTCAAGACCAGCCTGACCAATATGGTGAAACCCCTTCTCTACTAAAAATATAAAACTAGCCAGGTGTGGTGTCCTGCACCTGTAGTCCCAGCTATTCGGGACGCTGAGGCAGGGGAATCACTTGAACCTGGGAGGTGGAGGTTGCAGTGAGCCAAGACTGTGCCACTGCACTACAGCCTGGGCAACATAACGAGACTCTGCCTCAAAAAAAAAAAAAAAAAAAAGATTTAATTGAAGAGTCTTCCTTTCATATTTTGATGATAATTAATAAATATCAAGAATACAACTATACATTACCAAGTTTATTTTCTAACTTTCTCAATTTTTCTAAACTCTCTAATTCTGTTGATGGAATAATCTCAGTTCTCACTTTTGAAAATTACTAAACAATCTTGTCTGTTCCTTACTTAGAAGCTGGAGACCAACCCTAACAATAAGGTGGCCAGGCCGGTGAGACTGCTCCCATCTGCAGCCGGAGGAACTGAAGCCAGAGGGTGGAGGCTGCTTAGCGATGGGGCCACGCCCGCTCTGCTCTGACTCTGCGATGCCAGTATGGACTTCGGGTCTTCAAAGGCATCTCCTCTACCGTAGGGGCACAGCGAGGAAACGATGTGTGTTCTTGATTTCACAGCTGCTGGAGGAGTCAGCGGCCAGATCAACCTAGCAGTTGTTTCTTTTTGACCTGATAAAATTATTTTTAGAATAGCTCCCTGCTCATGTTTGGCTTAGGATAAATATAGAAATTGTGCCTTCCTCAGCATATGCTGCCTGGGTGGTGCATAAGCTGAAAAAAGAAAACTGCTGAGCACTAGCCCAGGATGATGAATAATTGACCTTGGGAATCTAAATATTAAACAATATTAACGTGTACTCTGAAGTTATAAAAATTAGGCAGTGTTTCCTTGGTGTTGTAGCAGGAGCGGCTGTGGGAAATGGATCTCTTGGACACCGAATATGGCAGGAAGGAGTTTAATTCGGCCGGGAGCAAGGTGGCAAGCTCCCCTAACAGCCAAGCCCCCCTAACAAAGGAAGCTTCCTTCTTTATATAGGCTTATACTTTGGATGGTACATGTGGAAGAATATTAGGTTTATAGCTTAACATATGAAAAGGGTCTCAGTTTACAGTCTTAGGAATTACATGTGAAAAGGGTTTCACTTTACATTCTTAGGAATTACAGCCGGGCGAGGTGGCTCACGCCTGTAATCCCAGCACTTTGGGAGGCTGAGGTGGGTGGATCACCTGAGGTCAGGAGTTCGAGATCAGCCTGACCAATATAGTGAAACCCTATCTTTAAAAAAACAAACAAAAAAAGGAATTACATATGAAAAGGGCTACGGTTTACAGTCTTAGGAATGAAAAGGGGAAGTTTACAGTCTTAGGAATTACATATGAAAAGGGCTACAGTTTACAGTCTTAGGAATGAAAAAAAAGGGGAAGTTGACCTGAGATGCCTGGGTCTCCCTCTTCAGTGTGAGGGCAGACAATTGGGAAGAAAATCGTCTGGGTTAGACTGAAATAGCTACTTATGAGAGCAAAGATGCAGACCACAAAGCAGAACGTAGATATGAAACAAAACTTTAAATTAGAAAACCAAAGTTTTATTCTGGATAGCTGAAAATGTCAAGGTTCAACTACGTGTAGGACGAAGCTCTCTTCTATGAAGCATAAGTGCCCACGAGGTGCCCAGATGGCCCTGGGATCCAGTATGAATGGCTTGTTTCTGAGGTCTTAAATCTAAGACGCTGCTGACTTTAGGTGCACTGTTATTACCAAGAAAGGAGAAATGCTGTGAATTAAACAAGTTCAGTTTTTATTTTGGACTCATTAAAAGAGCTCTTTTACAACTATTGATGCTGACTGATGGATACATGGGTTTCATTGCATTACTCTCTTTACTTTTGTGTTTGAAAATTCTTATTTAAAAATTATGTAAAAAGGAGTTCTTTTGGGTATATATTTGGGTATACAGATCTGACTATAGACTTTTGCTCCTTTCTTTTTTTGAGACAGGGTCTTGCTCTGTTGCCCAGGCTGGAGTGCAATGACACAATCACAACTCACTGCAGCCTCAACCTCCTGGGCTCTGGTGATCCTCCCACCTCAGCCTCCTGAGTAGCTGGGACTACAGGTGCACGCCACCATATTCCACTAATTTTTGTATTTTTAGTAGAGACGGGGTCTTGTTATGTTGCCCAGGCTAGTCTTGAACTCCTGGGCTCAACTGATCCACCCACCTGAGCCTCCCAAAGTCTTGGAATTACAGGCATAAGCCCACACACCCGGCCTGCTCCATTTTATTAATTCTAAAATAGTTGCAATATTTTCATAAATTTAATTTTCATTGTTAATGCAATATTAACCAACTATTTTCTAATCCCATTAATTATTTACTATGCAATTCTGGTCCTGTTTGGGTAAGTGGTCTTTCCAGGAAGGCATGATCCTGAGTAATGAGGACCTGCTGTATTGTGTAGCTTTTGTAGGTGTAATTTTAAAACAGTGGCTCTCAAATCTGGCTACACATCAGAATTTCTGGGGAAGGCTTAGCAGGCTGCCCTGACATGCACAATCACCTTTATCAGTACTCTGCAGGTGGGCCTGGGCACTTGGGCTTTGTGTTTTAAAGCCCCCCAGGGGTTTCAGTATGTGACCAAGTGGCTTAAGCTGTGCAATGCAGCTTTAGACCTTGTGGTAGGGAGAGCAGCACACCGTAGGTATTTTACACCAGACAAGTCCCAGCTCCTCCCACTGTCCCTTGTGACATTGCTGTCATTCACTTTTCCACAAGCTGTAATCACCCAATACATTGTTACTTTATGGCTTTAAACAGTTGGTGTTAATTCCCTTCATCTATTCTGCCTGTGATGCTTTTCCTTTCTGATGTAGATCTAAGCTTCTGACCTGTATCAGCATCCTTGTCTCTAACATTTCTCACAGGGCAGGTCTACTGGCAATACGTTCCCTCAGTTTTTGTTTTTCTGAGAAAGTCTTTATTTTTCCTGCACCTTAAGGATACTTTTGCTGATCTAGAATTCTATATGGGAAGATTTTTCCTTAATTGCAACATTTTAAAGATTTCACTCCACCCCTTTCTTGCCTGCATGATTTCTAACAAGAAGTCCACTGTAATTTTTACTCATATTCCTCTTGTTAACTTAAAAGTATCACACAACAATACATTTGGAAAAGGAAACTATTTCTTTCTTTTTTTTTTTTTTTTTTGAGACGGAGTTTCGCTCTTGTTACCCAGGCTGGAGTGCAGTGGCGCTCGGCTCACCGCAACCTCCGCCTCCTGGGTTCAAGCAATTCTCCTGCCTCAGCCTCCCGAGTAGCTGGGACTACAGGCACGTGCCACCATGCCCAGCTAATTTTTTTTGTATTTTTAGTAGAGACGGGGTTTCACCATGTTGAGGAGGATGGTCTCAATCTCTTGACCTCGTGATCCACCCACCTCGGCCTCCCAAAGTGTTGGGATTACAGGCGTGAGCCACTGCGCCCGGCCGGAAACTATTTCTTAAATAACTTGCAAGGTGGACATCCCACAAGACCAGACACAGGCCCTTCAGAGGAGGAGAGGATGGGGCAGGAGCTTTATGCTGACTGGGTTGGCTAAACGTACATATTCAACAGGTTACAGGAGGAGCTATGAATAATCATGAAAGGGGTCCTGCTGTATGTATCATATGACCCATGTTCACTTTGGGGTGGAGATGTAACACTTAAATATGTTACAGTTAGACCCTATACATCAAAAGGTCTAAGAGCCGAAGGCACTTGACGCACAGCCTCTGTACACCAGCGAGGACCAACCATGGTCAGTGGTCTCTTACCAGGAGAGTTACTGGAATCAGTCTCTAGTCCAGTCAGAGGTGTAGCTGTGGCTGGTGGGACGGGAGTTCAGTCAGGCAGCATCTGTGAGCTGCCATTGTTTCACTACTGCTCATCTCCAGGCCAGTGCTTATTTAGCTGCTACAAAAGAAGCAAAACTTTCTGGCCCTTAGAACACAGTTAATTCTTTAAGTGTAGGGTGTGTGACTTAACCCTTGCTTGGCAGTGTGTTAGAGACAGAGTGCTTGTTCCCAGGTACTGCAAGGAAAAATTAGCATTCAGACAAAAAGTTTTCTCAGCAAGACAATTTTATTTTCTGCAGAAAGGGTACTACTCACCAGCAGTCTGGCCGCAAGAATACAATGAACAAAAAAAGGCAAGCATATTTATTCCTTGTGCATTGGGTTCTTACTGCTGTGTCTGATCTCCATTGGTAGGAGCCAGACCTCACAGTCTAAACTGAACCCAATTGGCTAACAACTTAACTTTTCTAAATAGGTAAAGGCAATGGAGGACAAAGGAAAAGAGGAAGTCCAAATAAGAAAGGGGCGTAGGCTGTGAGCTGGGACATGCATGTGAGCACATCCAGCACAAATATTTTGGTTAAAGTCCAAGGACATAGAATGTACTACGTGCCTGTAAGCATGTCTAACAGTGACATAGGATAAGCCTTAACAGAGCATTAGTAGCAAGAAGGCTTTGAAGAAAGTCTTTAAAACAAACTATTTCTAATATTTATTATTATTGTCCTTTAACAAGAAGGGAAATTTTGAAAAGGAACTTTTAACTTTCTATAGCATGGCCTTAAGTTTTACTTATAATTTGGTATCTTATTGCCACAAAGAGTTTGTTCCATCAGTCTTATGATCTCTATTTTAACATTTATGCTGGCCAGTCATGTCTAAACCACAAGAGGGAGGGGGAATAATGAGGAGTGTCTGATCATTCATCCTTCTATGGCTGGGAACTAAGGTGTTTTTTCCTCTGGTTTTTTTGAAATGGAGTCTTGCTCTGTCACCCAGGCTGGAGTGCAGTGACATGATCTCAGCTCACTGCAACCTCCACCTCCTGGGTTCAAGTGATTCTCCTGCTTCAGCTTCCTGAGTAGCTGGGATTACAGGTGCATGCCACCACGCCCCATGCCCAGCTAATGTTTTTCGATTTTTAGTAGAGACGGTGTTTCACCTTGTTGGTCAGGCTGGTCTTGAACTCCTGACCTCATGATCCCCCCGCCTTTGCCTCCCAAACTGGTGGGACTATAGGCATAAGCCACTGCGCCTGGCTGGAATGCAATAAAGCGACCTCAACTCACTGCAAACTCTGCCTCCCAGGTTCACGGCAGATCACAAGGTCAGGAGTTTGAGACTAGCCTGGCCAACATGGTGAAACCCTGTCTCTACTAAAAATACAAAAAATTAGCTGGGTGTGGTGGCGCGTGCCTGTAATCCCAGCTACTTGGGAGACTGAGGCACAAGAATCACTTGAACCCAAGAGGCGAATATTGCCGTGAGCCGAGATTGCGCCACTGGACTCCAGCCTGGGCTACAGAGCGAGACTCCTTCCCCCACTCCCCACAAAAAAGAAAACAGATCTCATGTGAACTCGGAGTGAGGGCTTACTCATCACTAAGGGAATGAAGGTAATGACCCAAGCCATTCACAAGGAATCCACCCCAATGATCCAAACACCGCCCACCAAGCCCCACCTCCAAAATTGGGGATTACAATTAAACATGAGATTTGGTGGGGACATCCACTCAAGCTATATCAGTTGACTTTTTTTTCATCCCCTTTTCTCCTTGCATTTCAGTATGGGAAGTTTCTGTTGACTTATCTTCATATTAACTGATTCTTTCCTTCATTCTGTCTAGTCAACTAATGAGCATTCTTTATTTCGATGAGTGTTTTTGACTTCTTGCATGTTGTTTTGATTATTATTGTTTCTGTCTCTCTGCTGACATTACCTATCTGGTCTTGCATGTTGTCTAATTTTTCCATTAAAGCCAGTTTATCCAGGAGTTTCTGCTTTGGGTGAGCAGCTCTCAGGTGCTGTGTCTACCTGGATGTGCCTGTCTCTTCACAGCAGGGTGCCAGCTTGTCTGGCAGCCTCAGTTTTCTGATGGGCCCATGAAAGGCTGCTGGTTTGCTGTGTGCCCTGCTTTTCCCTGCTGTAAGGATGGGGGTGGTGACTACCAAGCACGTCACAGGACACCAGAAGTTCTCTGTTGTGGAACTTCAGAAGCCAGGCTCCTAAAGTGAGGTTCCAATCCACCTTCTGCACAGGTTTCCTTAAGAAATGGGGTGTGTGGCCGGGCGCAGTGGCTCATGCCTGTAATCCCAGCAGCTTAGGAGACTGGGGCAGGTGGATCATGAGGTCGGGTGTTTGAGATCAGGCTGGCCAATATGCTGAAACCCTGTCTCTACTAAAAATACAAAAATTAGCTGGGTGTTTTGGTGTGTGCATGTGGTCTCAGCAACTCAGGGGGCTGAGGCAGAAGAATCACTTGAACCCTGGAGGTGGAGGCCACAGTGAGCCAAGATGGTGCCACTACACTCCAGCCTGGGTGACAGAGCGAGACTCCATCTCAAAAACAAAAAAGAAAGAAAGAAAGAAATGGGGTGCACAACTGGGCGTGGTAGCTCACACCTGTAATCCCAGCATTTTGGGAGGCCTAGGTGGGAGGACTGTCTGATGCCAGGAGTTCAAAGACCAACCTGGCCAACACAGTGAGAACTCGTCTATAAAACAGTGGCTCCAGTCTTCTCTCAGCTCTCAGAACAAGGCTGCTTTGTTTGCTTTTCATTTTATAAGCATCATGTGTCGGGCACCTTCTTAAGCGGTTCCCGGAGGTATTCATGCTCCTACGTGACACCCTCTTTTGCATGGGGCCAACCCAGTGACCTGTTTCTCATGAGCAGAGCCTGGAAAGCATGAGGCACAGCTCTGCTTCCTGTGTCACAACTCTGATCTGTCAGTCACTCATTTGGCTCCTGGATTAGCTTCTGGTGGCTTCTGTAACAAATGACCACAAGTTGGGTGGCTTACAATAGCAGAATTGTATTCCTTCACAGTTCCAGGGGCCAGAAGTCCAACATCACTTTTCCTGGGCTGATCAAGGTGTTGGCAGGGCCAGGCTTCCTCAAATGGCTCCTGGGGAGAATCTGCTCCTTATTTCTTGCCACCTCTGGTGGTTCCAGCATTACTTGGCTTGTGACTGCTTCACTTCCACTTTCAAGGCCCCATCTTCATTTCTGCTCCACATTCCCATGGTCCTCTCTTCTGTGTGCCACCAAATTTCCTTCTACCTTCCTCTTACAAAGATACATGTGGCAGGTCACAGTGGCTCATGCCTGTGATTCCAGCACTTTGAGAGGCCAAGGTGGATCATTTGAGGCCAGAAGTTCAAGACCAGCCTGGCCAACAGAGACTCTGTCTCTGTTGTATTTTATTTATTTATTTTTGAGACAGGGTCTCACTTTGTTACCTAGGCTAGAGTGCAGTGGTGCAATCCTGGCTCACTGCAGCCTCGACCTCCTGGGCTCAAGTGATCCTTCCACCCCTGGAGTAGCTGGGACTACAGGGGTGCACCACCAAACCCAGATAATTTTTTTATCTTTTGTAGAGACAGGCCTCTGCATGTTGCCTAGGCTGGTCTCGAACTCCTGGGCTCAAGAGATTTGCCCGCCTGGGGCTCCCAAAGTGTTGGGATTATGGGCGTGAGCCACAGTGTTTAGGGCCCACCTGGATAATCCAGGACAATATCTCTATCTCAAAATCCTTAATGACATCTGCAAAAGAAATATTGTTTTCCCATATGAGGTAATATTTAGAGGTTGCGGGGATTAGGGCTTATGTCTTAAGGGCCATTTTCCAGCTGTGCATGGCTTGGTCGGCTTCTCTTGGTTACAGGAAGTCACGTGACAAATGAAACACCTGCAATGAGCTGTGATTGGCTGATGTAGACTCGGTGGGCGGGGCCCGGGCCCTGGGCAGGTGGTGACGGAAAAGGTACAAACTCACTCTGCAGTCATCAGTTCACCTCTCTGGGTTCCTCTGAGGGGTAAGGCCTGTGGGGCGAGGTTGGGGCATGCCAGATTGTGTCCACTGGGCCTGCTCCTGGAGACCCCGTGCACAGGTGCGGCTCTAGGCGGCTGCGGACCCATCTTGCCTGGTGCCTCCATACCCTCTGGATTTAGGACAACCGAGGCCAGCGTCTGGGACCCCAGTGCTCCAGCGAGGGTCGGAAAGGAAGCCCGGAGCTTACTTCAACCTCCAGGGCAGAGAGGACGCAAGATCCCAAAGGCCCAAGGGCTGGCGGAGGGCGCTGCGGAGCAGGGGCGGCTGCTTTTTCTCTCCCAGGCGGATTCCTGCTGTGCCTTTTGCTCCACTCTTCATTCCCGGCGACCCGCAGCCTGGCTCAGAAGAAATCCCAACGCCAGCCTGGGGTGCAAGACGGGAGCGCCCTGATTCCTCGACTGCCGGGGACTTGCTCCTAGTTAGGCGGTGACTGTCCTTATGATCCCCACAAAACCAGCCGCGCAGGGGGCAGAGGGCCGGGCCTGGGGCAAGAGGCAGCGGCTGACACAGAAGCAGCCCTCCGCATAAACCCCTCACTCTCGCCCCTCACAGCGCGCCTCTTGCCCCACGTCCACACGCCCCTCATCCGCGCGCCCCTCACTCCTCACCCGCGCCCCTCACTCCTCACCCGCGCCCCTC
>PVKV010016497.1:9776-50718 GCA_004027835.1 Alouatta palliata
CCTTGTGTCTGAGTGGTCGTCTGCCCCCTTTCTCTGCTCCTGTAGTCATTAAACAACCAATAGTGGTCGTCTGCCCCCTTTCTCTGCTCCTGTAGTCATTAAACAACCAATAGTGGTCGTCTGCCCCCTTTCTCTGCTCCTGTAGTCATTAAACAACCAATAGTGGTCGTCTGCCCCCTTTCTCTGCTCCTGTAGTCATTAAACAACCAATAGAGAAATGGTGAGTAAGAAGTTATGCTTACCTTAGTGAGTTTCCATCTCTCCAGGATCCTAGCCTCTTATCTATTTGTTGCCTTATCCAGACTTTCACCTACGTGTTTTATGAGAAGCAGGGCAAAGGAAATGTGTATATACACACACACACACACACACACACACACACACACACACACCAGGATTTAAGGATACAGAGAAAATGCATACAAAAGAGTAATGGAAAACTGGTGGAATATATTATAGAAGGAGATGGCAAAGACTTAACTTTCCAGTTGTTAAGTGAGAGCTTACGTTTTTAATTTGGAAAGCAGAAATAATACAGAATCTACCATTGGAAAATAAAAAAGAAAATTATTCTTGCCCCATAGTTCCAGCATAGAGAGGAATGTTTCTTAGGTAAACTCTCCAGTGAATATCACGTAGTCAACGCCAAGAACCCAGGGATATTTCCCATCCCAGTGGAAGCAGGGCTACAGCACCACTATAAATACCTACCTTTGCTTACGGAAGTGTGAATCCAGAGAGATATCAGATGATGTTTGCAAAATTGAGACTTTCAGAGATATTTGGAAAGAAAGGTAAGATTGCATAATACTGGTTAGGGCTGTGGGAAGCAGCATGGGAGATGAGGAATGAATTCATGCTAAGCTAAGATAGAGATGTGGAGGGAAAATACAGAGAGTTGGAAAAAGGATAAAGAACACACAGGTAAACTTTGGGCATTTCAAATTTTATACCCATAAATTATCATAACTATACACTCTCATACATGTGCAAATATTTCTTTGCATCCATAATCCTAAACATGCAGCTATAGATGAGATGCTGACAGAAAAAAAATCTGTATCAGCTCAGCTACTTTTTATTTTTCACTTTATATGCTAGGGATCAAATGTGGATATCAAGATGTCAAGGACTATGTTTTTCTGATACTGAGAGCATTGTCAAACCTAGTAAACGAGACCAACAAGCATGATTTTGGACGAAGGAACTCATAAATGAATAAATTATGAAGCATAACCACAAATGTTGGTAGAGTTGAATTTATTTGTTACCTTGTTTGTTTTTCATAGAACCCAAGAATAAGGTAAGAAAGCAGAAGAGAAATGCTCTTTCATATTTCCATTTCTGATGGGTACCACCCAAGTACAAACTCCTACAACTTCCTGGCTTTTACCCCTAAAGCCTATCATTTTCACACTCTTTCCAAAATTGATAACATGTAGATGGTTCCAGTTGTTTTATAGCAAGCAGCATATGTCATGGGATTGGAAACAGACAAATATAAGATTAAAACATATACAGGAGGGTTTATTAATCTCAATCTACTATATTTTAGGCGACATAATTCTTTGCTCTGGGAAGTCTTCACTTCAGGATATTTAGCTGCATCCTTGACATCTATACACTAGATACCAGCAGCACTTACTCCAAGTTGTGGTGATCACAGGTGTGCTCAGACATTGTCACATATTCCTTCGGGGAAAAGTTGCCCCTGATTGCACACCACTGGTGCAGAAAATCTACTCTTATTCTTCCCAGTTTCAGGACATGATATGGTGTTCATGACTGTGGGACAAGGCAGGTAGATGGATGGAAGCTGCAGATATGGAATAACAATGATTACCATGATGCAAAACTGAGAAAATTGCTGTTTGATATGAGTTCATTTTTGGATGTTAGAAATCATGGTCTCAGAGGAGAGAATAAGACCCAGTCTCATCACTGCAGCTGGCAAATATTTGGGGATCTATGAACACATGTTGGTAGATAGACTAGATCACTATATACTTCTAGGGAATGTATAAGTGACCGGTTGGTTTGCTCAGTGTTTATTAATTAGAAGAGTGGGTAATTCAGCTCTTAGGAAGGCACCAGTTCTGGAGAATGCAACTGGATAATCAGGATTGGGATTGGGATGGGCTTTCTTCTTTGGATGAGATGACAACAATCCTACCTCATGCTCTAGGTAGGACTTGAGAATGACTGAGACACTTATCAGTCAACAAGTAGAGATATCAATCTCCAGAATCTGAAGAAGGCTACATAGAGGGCCACAGAGTGTTAAGTCCTGAATGGAAACTCACCCTGTAAAGTAGGGCCACTGAGAATTTTGATTTCTGTTCTCAGTTTGTACATCTTTTTCTCTTTACTTGCAATAAACTTCCTATACTATTTTGTTTGTAAAACTATAGTTGGCTTTGATCTATTTTACCTCCTCCATGGAGCTTCTTTGTCCTAATACATAGCGACAATATTTTCCATTTTTTCTACCATAAATACATTTTATTCTGATTTTATTTGTTCAATTATGTATCCCTCACCATATTGTGAAAACATTGACCAAGTCTTATTTAAAATTTCTATGTAAATTTCTATTTAGTATCCCCAAATTTATCTTCTTTTTGCTATTTCTAATAGGTTCCAGCTGGACAGCATTCTTTGCTAGAGGCTGTCCAGCTGGAACCTATTAGAAATAGCAAAAAGAAGAGAATTTATCCTGGGTTAAAGGGGCAATGATGGTTTTTTTTTTTAATATCTCCATTTCTGATAGATACCACTCAAATACAAACTTCCACAACTTCCAGGCATTTATCCCTAAAGCCTATCATTTTCATGCTATTTCCAAAGTCGTTTCATCTCAGGAAGTTACCCAGCAATAAGCTTCTCCTTTCCTGATTAAAAAAATTTGGAATAAATAAATCTAACATTTTCTCACTCAAGCTAGTTGCTATATAGCAAACCATTTAATAATAATTTTATTTAGTGTTTTAAAATGTCTAGAAAAAGCATCCAGATCTGGAATTGAGGACAGCTTTGCTGGACTACCAATTTCAAGGGTACCTAACATGATATGCCATTTTCCATGTATAAGCAAGGTAAAATAGAATTTAAATACAGTAGAGCCCAGGAAATTAGAAACTCTGTAGGTGTCCCTGATTGACCTTCATGAGATAACTTCCTTAATGAGTTTGAAATTTTTCATGTTTGGTAGATAATTAGACAATTTCAATTTAAGATATTGCATAAACTCAAGTTTTACCCTAACTTTAAAAGTCCTTGTGCAAAATGTTTTCATCTGTGCCTTTATTCATGATACAAAATATTTTGGATGAAGATTGCTTTTGGAAGACCAAGTTAAGGTGAAAATTACGTTACTAATCATAGGGGTCATGCTGGTTGCTGTTATTTCCTCTCTTACTCCTTTGCTTGACAAACATGTTTTCTGAGAACTTATACGTGTGAAGTTTCAGGTGCATAAATAAACAAAAGTAAATGTATAATTTCTGTTTCCAGATGTATATATGTAGAATTAAGTATATGTGTTTATATATAAATGATAACTCTAAACATTAATATATATTAATAGATATGACATATATTAATGATCAAATTCTCCAATAGGAGAATGAATTGGATTACCTAAATTATATTTCATGTGCATTAGCTGCTATATTTGTAACACCACCAGATGCAGAGAACAAAGACATTTATGATTCTCACTTCTTACCCCAAATATTACCTGATAGATAGATATCTTTTTCTCTCTCTTCTTGTTAAACCTTTTGCGGAAGAAAGGATCTGGTGAAGAGTAAGGCTAACTCTATTCCTGGAACTATCTGTTGCTGAGATAAGGATGGCATAAAGTGCTGATAATATCAAATGAAATAAAAGAAGTATTAAAATGTGATTTTACATTTTACCAGGTGTCTGAAGAAAGAAGAAAGTGGAACAAAAATCACTAATGAGAAGCCAATTTCTAACTCTGATACACACAATCACCAATAGTAGCAGGGAAGATGGCCATTTCTAATGACACCCAGCTCCATCCTTCTTCATTCCTGCTCCAGGGCATCCCAGGGCTGGAAGATGTGCACATCTGGATTGGATTTCTTTTCTTCTTCGTGTATCTTGTTGCACTCCTGGGAAATGCTGCTGTCTTGTTTGTGATCCAGACTGAACAGAGTCTCCATGAGCCCATGTACTACTTTCTGGCCATGCTGGATTCCATTGACCTGGGCTTATCCACAGCCACCATCCCCAAAATGCTGGGCATCTTCTGGTTCAGCCTCAAGGAAATATCTTTTGGAGGCTGCCTTTCTCAGATGTTCTTCATCCATTTCTTCACTGCCATGGAGAGCATTGTGTTGGTGGCCATGGCCTTTGACCGCTACGTTGCCATTTGCAAACCCCTTCGATACACCATGATCCTCACCAGCAAAATCATCAGCCTCATTGTAGGCATTGCTACTCTACGGAGCCTGTGTATGGTGACTCCACTGGTGTTTCTTCTTCTGAGGCTGCCTTTCTGTGAGCACCATATTATCCCTCATACTTACTGTGAGCACATGGGCATTGCTTGTCTGGCCTGTGCCAGCATCAAAGTCAACATAATATTTGGCCTTGGGGATGTATTTATTTTATTATTAGATGTAATTTTTATTATGCTTTCCTATGTGAGGATCCTCTATGCAGTCTTCTGCTTGCCCTCCTGGGAGGCCCGGCTCAAAGCCCTCAATACCTGTGGCTCCCACATTGGTGTTATTTTAGCCTTTTTTACACCAGCATTTTTCTCTTTCTTGACACATCGTTTTGGCCACAATATCCCTCAATATATCCACATCCTCTTAGCCAATCTATATGTAGTTGTTCCACCAGCCCTCAATCCTGTAATCTATGGGGTCAGGACCAAGCAGATTCGAAAGCAAGTATTGAGGATATTTTTCTTAAAAGACGGTTAACCACCAGTAGTCTTAAAATGTCTAATAATTATTTCCTCCATATGTTCATGGTAAGGAGTGTATCGCCTAAAAAGATAGAATGCAGGTAGCAAAGGTGAATATGAACAGTAATGACATTCCTTTCTCCACAACTTTTTGAGTTTAAGCATAGCCATGAGTTTATTGACGATAATAATATAATCTGTAAAGATTGCATCTTTCATAAAGTGCTTACACTTATATTCATTGGTCACTCAAGGTAACCCTACAAAGGAGTTATTCTTTAGTTTTCAGATTAATAGCTTAATACTTAAGACTGTAAAATGTTTCATCTGAGGATCCAACTATTAGTGGGGAGTAGTTAATTAAGCCATACAATTTTTAAATTTTTGCAGTTTCTGAATCACCAAAGGGACTAGGAAAGCAATGGAATAAAATTTGTTCAGTCATTGTAGATAATTTTGGTGACAGGATTCTCAAAATATCAGTAAGACATCAATTAATTCATTGGCACTTACTGTTTTAAATAATTTACTAAAATTGACATACTTGTTTGTTATGTGAACTCTATGATAAGGTAACTGTTAAAATTTCCATTTTCATACGAGTGAACTGTAGTTCAGAAAATTCTCCAGTAAAGGATTATAATTGGTAATTTGGATCCAGATACCTAGAATAACAAAAGCAGACATACATTTAAAAGTGGATGAAAGAGAACAGGAAACAATGGTGCATAATTATAGAGGACACATTCATTACATTAATATTTATGAACTTCTATATGCACCATGCTGTATTTGGCTGTTTGGTTGAAGGATAGATACAATGGTAGAATTCTATGGCCTGAGAAATCAATAATGGGAGGCTATTAAGGTTAAGAACATTTGCTATATATTTACATGTTAATTTACATGTGGAAAAGGCTTTTTAGAAACTTTGTGATAATACTTCAGATGGATTAAAGATCTAAACATAACACCTAACACCATAAAAACCCTAGAAGAAAATCTAGGCAAAACCATTCAGGTCATAGGCATAGGCAAGGACTTCATGGCTAAAACAAGAAAAGCAATGGCAACAAAAGCCAAAATAGACAAATGGGATCTAATTAAACTCCAGGGCTTCTGTACAGCAAAGGAAAAAATCATTAGAGCGAACTGGCAATCAATAAAATGGGAAAAATTTTGCAATCTATCCATCTGACAAAGAGCTAATATCCAGAATCTACAAAGAACTAGAACAGATTTACAAGAGAAAAACAAACAAGCCCATTCAAAACTTGGCGAAGGATATGAACACTTTACAAAAGAAGACATCTATGAGGCCAAACAAACATATGAAACATGCTCACCATCACTGGTCATCAGAGAAATGCAAGTCAAAACCACATTGAGATACCATCTCACGCCAGTTAGAATGGCTATCATTAAAAAATCTGGAGACAACAGATGCTGGAGAGGATGTGGAGAAATAGGAACACTTTTACACTGTTGGTGGGAGTGCAAATTAGTGCAACCATTGTGGAAGACAGTGTAGCGATTCCTCAAGGACTTAAAAATAGAAATACCATTTGACCCAGCAATCCCATTACTGGGTATATACCCAAAGAACTACAAATCGTTCTACTATAAAGACACATGCACACATATGTTCATTGCGGCACTTTTTACAATAGCAAAGACCTGGAACCAACCCAAATGTCCATCAACAATAGACTGGATAAAGAAAATGTGGCACATATATACCATGGAATACTATGCATACATAAAGAACAATGAGTTCGTGTCCTTCATAGGGACATGGATCAATCTGGAAACCATCATTCTCAGCAAACTGACACAAGAACAGAAAATCGAACACCACATGGTATCACTCATAGGAGGGTGTTGAACAATTAGAACACATGGACACAGGGAGGGGAGCATCACACACTGCAGTTATTTGGGGGGGACTAGGGGAGGCACAGTGGGGAGTGGGGAGGGTGGGGAGGGATAACACAGGGAGAAATATCAGATATAGGTGATGGAGGGAGGAAGGCAGCTTGCCACGTATGTACCTATGCAACAATTCTGCATGATCTGCACATGTACCCCAGAACCTAACATACAATAATAATAATAATAATATACCATATATATTCCAAATATTGAGCCAATGTATTAAAGATACGCATACAAAGCTGAAAATATATTTGACTTCCTTTTATTTTCTATGACAATTTTATGGCATATTATTGATCTATTCCATTAAAAATGTACCATTTGAAATTACATTCATGCAAATCTACCAGAATTATGTTATGTCTTTTAACTTTAACTAAAACTTCTGGTTCTTTATCAGTTTATGAGC
This sequence comes from Alouatta palliata, assembly GCA_004027835.1. Classification (NCBI taxonomy): domain Eukaryota; kingdom Metazoa; phylum Chordata; class Mammalia; order Primates; family Atelidae; genus Alouatta; species Alouatta palliata. The sequence goes on from PVKV010016497.1 coordinate 17,063, forward strand.
ATGGAAATTCTACTTCATAACCGGAAAAGGTCATAGATAAAGAATGATTAAGTGATACCTATTAAATTTTATCATAATTCTAGAAAAAATATTATAAACAGGACAGCATATATATTCATGTATCAGGCTTGTTAAAAAATTTATAAGCTACAGTAAAAACTTTTGTGTTTAGAAAACCTAATTGTTCAAATGAACATATCAGGTCAATTGGATAAACAGACATCAGACAATTAAATCAAGCTAATCTGTATATTCAAAGCCTTCTGACTCTAGGTAAGGTAGGAAAGCCTTAGTTAACCAAGTAGACAATACAAGAACTTATTTGTTGGTACATGACAAATAAATATAATATTATACATTTAAATATAAATAAATGAAAAAATTAAAAACATTATGTACAGCAAATTGACCTTGGATTAAATAATCACAGGAAGAAAAAAAATCCTGAAGATTTCCTAAAGAACAATACACAGATTGAAAATAGGTTTTTGAATGATCAGATAATGAAAATTAAAATTATCTGCTTGGGACACTTACATTAGACATTATTGGTGTTTACTAATATTTCCAGTTTCTTATTCTCTTCAGGAACATGAGATGATTACACATGCCCAGCCCCTGGTAGTTAGGTTTGGCCATGTGATTTGTGGCAAATAAAAAGATTTGTATTAATTCTTGAAGGAAACATCTAAGAATGATTATTATGTGCTTTGCATTTTTACACTATACAAAAAAACATTCCACATGGATTATGGATGTAAACTTGAAAGGAAAAATGATACAACCTTTGGAAACAAAGGTAATATCTTCATGACTTTAAAATAAGGAGAGATGGTAAAATAGAATCCAAGTACATAGGCATACACATGCTAACAATATTGGAAGTACATTGATTAGCCAGTGTATGTAAAAATGAAGAACTTCTTTCATTAAATATGCTATCAACAGATAAAATCAGCAAACTACATTACTTGTATATAAAACATATAGAGAATTCTTACAAATCTGTAAGAAAAAAAGCCTACCACATAGATAAATGAGGAAGGTTTTGAATGATAATTTCTTAGAATATCCAAATTTCTAGTAAATATGAAAAAAGATGCTCTACTTTCCTAGTCATAAGGGAAAGAATATTTAAGACCCACTAGGCAGTTCCACTATACACTGACCAGCATGGCTAAAATAAAAAATATTAAGTGGTAAGAAAGATGTGTAGTAAATGGCATCCTCAAACATTGACGGTAAGAAAGTCAATTAGTAAATCATTTTTCAAGATTGACAGTATCTCCAGAAGCTTGTCATGTACATATGCTATGATCTCCAAATCCCAGTCCTAGCTATGTATCTATCTTACACATTTTCACCTAAAGATATATGCATCAATAATTACAGAAGTACTCTCTATAACAGCCAATAATTGATATAGCTCAAATGCACATTAATAGTAGAATGTATACAGTGTGATGTATTTATACAGTGAAATACTAATTAACAATAAGAATGAACAAGCTATAACTACAAATAATATTTGAGTGAAATTAATCAGATAGAAAAAGTTTCTTATAGACACAGTCGTGCACTGCATAATGACATCTCAGTCAACAAAGGACTTCATATACAACAGTGGTCCCACACAATTATAATGAAGCACATGTAGTAACCTGCTATTTGGCAGTTGATACTAATATTGCAGATCAAGTAGGAGAAATGAATGATACTCAGTAATTGGTACTGGGACATTTGGTTTTCCATATTAAAAATATAGAAAAATAAAAGACAGTTTAGGTTTGTGTAAGCACATTCTCTGATGTTTGCAGAATGACAATCTTAGCTGTTTCTTAGAACATATCCTCATTGTTAAGTGATGCATGACTGTAATATATATCATATAAACATTGTTATATAATTATTGGTACAAAATAGTAACAGTTATTATTATAACATTATAATAATAACATATTAAGTTTAATATATATTATTACATTTATTTAAAGTTTAGGAACAGGAGTGATAAGGGTTGAATTGTCAAAATCAGATTTACACAAACTTATAACAAAATTTCCAATAATTCAAATGATTTAGGAAATCAGATGTTTCCTTTCTTATACAACTATATTTTGTTGTAAAAACTTTCAAACAATATAAACGTTAGCAGAGAAAAAAATGAAAACTCCTCTTTTCCCTTGACCTCTCTCCACTTCTATATGTCTCTCCAGAAGTAACTGCTGTCAATGATTTGATATGTATCTTCCACATTTTTTTAAAATTTATGCTATTGTGATAAGAACAGTCCACATGAGATCTACTCTCTTAAGTTTTTTTTAGTGTATAATACGTCATTACTCACTATAGGTACAACATTGTATATCAGACCTCTAGATGTTATTCATCTAGAGCTTATTAATCTTGTTTAACTAATACTTTATGTTCTTTGAATACAAATTTCCTATTTTCCCTTTCTCCTGGTTCCTGGTAACCCTTATGTTTTTGAGTCTATTAATTTGACTAGTAGATGCTTTATGTAAGTGGAATCACATAGTACTTGGTTTTCTGTGACTGGCTTATTTCACTTAGCATAATGTTCTCAAAGTTCATCCACATCATTGCATACTGTAGAATTTTTCTCTTTTTAAAGGCTGAATGGTATTCTACTGTATGTATAAACCACATATTCTTTATCTGTTCATCTATTATGGACATTTAGTTTCTTTCCATATCTTTGCTGTTGTGACTAGTGCTGCAATGAACATAGGAGTGCTAGTATCTATTTTAAGATTCTGATTTGTTCAGATCCTTTGAACAAATACTCAGAAATGGAATTGTTGAATTATATCATGGTTTTATTTTTAATTTTTTAAGAACCAACTTTTATACTGTTTTCCACAGCGGCTGCAACATTTTGCATTCCCATGATCAGGGTACAAGTGTTCCATTTTCCTCACATCTTTTCCAACAGTTGTTGTTTTTTGTTCTTTTTTTAGTAATAGCCATCATGACAGGTACGAGGTGATACCTCATTGCAAGTTTGATTTACGTTTTCCTGGTAATTAGTGATATTGAGCACATTTTCATATATCTGCTGGCCATTTCTATGGCTTTTTCTCTGGAGAAATGTTTATTCAAATATTTAGCCCATTTTTAAATTGGGTTATTTGCTACTGAGTTCTAGAAGCTCTTTATATGTTTTGGAGACTAACTTGTTATCAGGTGTATGGTAAGTGTATTGCAAGTATATTCGTTCAATCTGCAGGTCACCTTTTTACTCTATTGATTGTTAACTTTGCTCTGAAGAAGCTTTTTAGTTTGATTCAGTATCACAAGACCAGGGTTATGAGGCTTTCTTCCTATGTTTTCTTCTGAGAAAGTTTTACGGTTTCAGGCCTAACCTTTAAGCCTGTAATTCATTTTGAGTTGATTTTTGTTCCTAGTGTAAGATAAAGGTACAATTTAATTATTTTTCATACATATAATTGGCCTAAAAGTCTTCAGAGGTTTGCTTTTATATGTAAGATTTGTTTTGAACAACATGTATAGAACTCACATGGAGTAATCTGTTTTGTTTATTGTGTCTCCATCTTATAGTATATTTCTTATAAGACTGTTGATTAGTTTTCATTATCCATCAAGCTGCATTCTCATAAATAGTCCAAGTCTAATTCTTTTTACAGAAACAACCTACATGGATCATGTACACCCTGAGTATAACATTCATATTAGTTCTCTGCTTATAAGTGTTATTAGTGTGCTTACCAGGATGACTAGTTATTAGTATGCTTACAAGTAGAGCTAACTGGAGAAGTTGCTTTTCCTGGGCTTCCCAATGAGGGAGAAGAAAATGATTCAGGCCTGCTGCTAATACTTTGTTTTCTAACAAGCAAACATAGTCTACAATGCTGAAAGTCGAGAGTGTGATTACTTTTGTGCAGTAGTAGTAAATGGTGCTGATATGAGATGGCTCCTGAATTATAAATAATATTCAATTTCTTGATTGGTTTTATGCTAATACTTTGTAAAAATTTATCAACCTTATGCTTAATGTTTTATGCATTTTCCTAGTAAGTTAGTTATACTTTAATATGAAGCATACTAAAAATATTTCAAGAAATGAACGTAAATTTTACAAGTGACACCAGAAATTATAAAACTTTAGAAAGACTACATGAGAGAAAAATCTCTGTGATGTTGCTTAATGTAAAGTTTTCACAGATATAACACTAAAGGTGCTATTCATAAAATAAACCATAACTTTAAATTCTTAAAAAAATGAGAATTTCCACTAATTGGAAGACACTGTTTAGAGAATGAAAAGACAAACCACATACTAGGAGAATATATTTGCAAAAGACATACATAGTGAAAGACTTCTATTCAGAAAACATATACACTTATTAATTTTAAATTAAAAATAAAATAAAACCTTTAAAATTTTTGAAAATAGTTTTAAAAAACTCAAGAGTAAGAAAACAAATAAACGAATCAAAAACAAAGGGGTAAAGAATTTAAATGAGCATGTCATCAAAGAAAATGACGTGTATGGCAAATAAATGCTTGAAAAAGATGCTCGGCATCATTTGACTTCAGGGAAATACAACCTAAAAAAACCAGTGAGGTAAGACTAAAACCTATTAGAATGGTTCAAAACAACCCTAAGAATGTCAGTTACTGGGTGACTATTTGGAGCAATTGGAAGTCACAGACATAGGCCGTATCGATGCCCTCTACCTAGCAACCACCAGGAATAGACTTACGGTAAAAAATGCAGGATTTGTTACTTGCTGCAATAAGGGAAAATCACATGCTGTGATGAAATGCTGGTATTTTCAGTGTGAGTGTGCAAGAAAGAGTTTGATATTTGATTTGAGCTTGTTTTGGCGACGGTTTTCAGAAACAGACAGTATTAAGAAGAGGAGATGAATCTATTATTGGATGTCAATAATTTTTATGTAGGAGTCGAGGGAAAGAAGTAGGGCTAAAGCTATACTTGACAAGATAGACATAGTCACTCATATTAGCCAGAAGGACAACTTTCTTTAAAAAAAAAAATGGCACTATTGTGCTTTTTGTCTCCACTCAGACATGATTATGGAATGGTCTTGTTTTTATTTCAATCCTTTGTCACGGACACAGTGTAAATTTGCCTGATATTCATATCTTGTGAAATTTTTTGTTAAGTGGGAATCATCTTAGTCAGGATGTGAGTGCCAGGACAGTTGATAGCAGCCGGAACTGCTCTTTTTTCTCAGAAGAAAGGCAGTTTTCCATGATTCTATACATACCCAGTCTAGATGCAATATATAGTCTGTCTATGATATCCTTAAATAATATTTGTTTCTGTTTTACTCTGCAGTTTTTATTGTGCCACCTTTCAAACCCATTCAAAAAAAAATTAAGTTAGAAAGCCAAGAAAACTTACTGGTTCTTGGAATTTCTGTAACTCTAAATAGCACCATAAAACTTAAAACTTAATTATTTGCATATATATAAATGGTGGGCATTATCTATGCAACCAGCACATAAGCTTCTTGGGTGAGTAAATTATAGATGTAAAAAATATCTAAGCAAATAATCTTAAATAAATGCTCAATTAGTTACCTGACTTCTAGGAAAAATAAATAATATTTACCGGGAAAAAGTGGCCTGGTCATTAGAGAATATGACAGCCCTGAGCAGCAAAGTACAGAATTATAGGTTGGTTCAGGTATTATTCTTGTGGGACTAATAGCAACAGAGTAATCAGAAAGTGAATAGTTAGAAAATGAGAATTTCTTACAAGTTGACCTATGGGGAGAAACTTGAAAATCCCACACGATTCCTTTGCATATGTGCCTTTTTTTACCACCCTAAATCTGTACTGAGAATTTATGAATGCTTTGTCTTTAATGCTCTCATCTCCTGGGGACCCAGAAGAGCAGCTATTCCTGGTCAGGGAGGAGATTTTCAATCCTAGAATAAGCTTTTGTGCTTGAACCACAGATACGGAGCTAAGATACACTTGGAGCAGTTATCAGTCAGGATTTTAGATTTCTTCAATTTGGTTATAGCTAAGGTTGGTGAGTTGAATTCAGGCCTGGCTGCCATACCTGTTTGATCATATAGACTGGGAAGGTTTAGACTTGGATACATTGATTTAACCCCCTCATTAAATGTATATATGATGTAAATATTAATTTTGGGATGATAAACCAAAGTAGCATAAATGCTTATATCTAACGTAAAATTTCAATTGATTCTGCATATTTTGGTGTTTTATCCGTTCTTTTAACAATAAGTGTACTGTTTTTTTAACAATAAGGAAAACAAAAAGGAAAAAATAAATAGCCAAAGGAGCAAGTTGGTGTTGTTGAGGTATTGTTGAATTTCTCTGTCTTAATCTTTTTCTTCTTTCCTGTCTTCTCTTTTCTGTCTCGTCTTCTTTCTTCCTCTCTCCCTTGGCCATTTCCCTACGTCTTTCTGAAATCTCTCTTTAAGCCTAATTTTACTGATTTTTATTATGTAAACTAGTGATTACACAATTGTTTTGTATTTAGTATATAAAAAAATTGGCATTCTCAATTTTTTCCAAATCAATATATTTTATTGATTATAAAATAAAATCTTTAACTGTCACTAATGGTGAAGAGAGTAATAATTTGACATCTCCAGATTCCAAATAGTTGTATGTAGTTTCTGAAAAACATACAATGGATTTCCTGCACTCTGATGTGTGCATATAAGGATAAATGTAAACATTACATAGTCACTCTTGTTTTATAGTGTTGCATATTATCAGCTTTTTAAACATTAAATACAAGAGACATAGATAAAAAACACATAATTGAAAATGAAGAGGATTTTTTTAAATGCCATCCCTTTTCCTTTTTTCATAAAGATGACGATTGGCAGAACCCATCCAAATCCTCGTTCCCTCTCCTGGATCAGAAAATGTATTTAGCTAATCTTCTATCTATTTGGTATGGATTGAAAAAGTGGATCTTGTTTGAGTTTATATGTATTTAGTGTATAGTTCTTACAAGGAAAACACTTGGGTAGCATATAAACTGGATATTTTTAACATTACCTTGTCTCCAAATTTTCCCCAGATGCAGACTCCTGAGAGGTAAGCAAATGCTCTTTGAACTAGGCCTGCTGAGTATTGTGTAGAGGAACAATGTCCGAGAAAAATCTTCCTTTACTCACCAGTGCGGAATACTTAATAGGACATATTTCTAGGTTTGTTTGTTTGTTTGTTTTTGAGATGGAGTCTTGCTCTGTCACCAGCCTATAGTGCAGTGGCGCCATCTCGGCTCACTGCAACCTCCACCTCCTGGGTTCAAGCGATTCTTCCGCCTCAGCCTTCCCGAGTAGCTGGGACCACAGGCGCGTGCCATCACGCCCGGCTAATATTTTTGTATTTTTAGTAGAGACGGGGTTTCACCATATTGGTCACGATGATCTCGATCTCTTGACCTCGTGATCCGCCCGCCTCGGACTCCCAAAGTGCTGGGATTACAGGCGTGAGCCACCGCGCCCGGCCCATATTTCTAGTTTTAACACAGTTCTTGAGTTTTTGTTGTTTATGCTATGTAGGGATAGAGATCTTCTACATAGTGAAAATGAGGATCTCCTATGTAACGGATATGCAGAATGAGGCTGTTTTGCAGCAATCCCACTTCTAGTACCTCTTTATTTCTCTCCTACCTAGAGGCCTCCTAAAATTCGTCCTAAGTTTAAGGTTCTGATTACAGATTTTGCAATTCTCTGACATTATCTTTGTGTCCCGTTCACGACTCTGTTTAAATAATATGGAATAAATAATAACTTATGCAACAAACAAGTTAATATAAAAGATTTAAAGACTCGGATTTTAGAGAATGTACCACTAGAAAACTATTTTGTTAATATTTCATTGATGGCATAGAACAGCATAATAGGCAAATTTTCATGAACAGAATAAGTCATACCTAAGTTCATCAATCATGTATTATTTTCCATTGATTATTCTGATCACCTTCTTTGAGTAAATTCTCCTTAGAATGTTTACCCTAAAATAAAATATCTATTATACCACAGGCCCACTGATGAATTTTCTCAGATGAGAATCATCTTCCCTTTTGATCCACAGTATCCTCTTGTGAGCATCACAGTTTGCCTTCTCATTTCTCACTCCTTAGCTGCCAGATACAGTGTGTGGTTTCTGCCAGCTCCTTCTGACATGAGGACTTTTAACCAGAAGTTAAAATTAATAATTATCTGCTTAGTCAGTCTTTCATTAACAAATATATTTTGAGTGGCAGCTGTATTACAGATGCTGTGCTATGGAAATAATGATGAACAGAACCACTCCCTACTTCCCACATCAATTCTTCATGCAGCATACGATTAAATGGGGACTCAGACATTGATTAAACAGTCATATAAAGTGCTATCAGGTGGAATAAGAGGTTTCTTGAAGGAAATATTACAAGCCAGTGCACTGAGTTCAGTGAGACCCTTTCTAAAACTGGGTCATTAAAATGCATGTCTGAAGGATTAATAGAAGGATGATGCTGGTTCCTCTTTTCTTTTCCTCTCACTTGTCCTGGAATTCCTCCACCAAATACATTTTTGTATTTAGAAATTTCATCTTCCTCTCTTTCTATCACAAAATTTTCCTCTGTTATTTCTAAAATCTTCTGCTTTGATTTCCTAAAATGTCAAGTGCGTTGAATATTGTACCAGGTCCTGACTTCCTTGGCTCCTAGGAAGACATCGTGCTCCTTATTAGTACTATTTCATTCTCTTCAAGGGACTACACCTCATGGATTAAAATTAAGAATCCACTCATTTTTCATTATATCTTCTTTAGAAGTGTGAACTTAGACCAAGTACATTAGCAAGATATACAAGAGATAACAGAGTTTAAGGAGTAAATTGTGAGGAAACCTGGAGGTAGCTGGTCATAATGGGCAAAAAAGAAACAAACAAAAAACAGAACTGAATAAGGACTAAATGCTTGAGCCTAAACAAAATCCAGGGAATAAATACATTTGGAAAGGGTCTTAGCAATACCAAGAGGTCAGAGTGTGGGGTTTCTGTGACAGAGCACCTTCAGTTTGAGTGTGGAGGCAGGCACCAGCAATGCAGACATAAAATAAAGAAATCCATTTATTCAGGGACTAGGATTGGTGCTGTTTTCCTCATGCAGCTGATGTGAGTAAAAGTAATATGTAATATATTTGAAATTTCCTTGTAAAATAAATAATATTAAATGCTTATATGACACCATCATTTTTATGATTGTTCTCTTTCTTATAATACCAGTGATGATGGTAATCATAATAAAATGATAATATGTCCATGACTCCCCATTTGGGAATAAAATTGGATATGATATGAGTTATTTAGAAATGAAGCGATTTACCAGTGAAACCATTTGGGTCTGCACATTTCTTTATGGAAAGCTTTGATTACCAATTAAATGTATTTAATTGTTAAAAAAAAAAAAAAAAAGAAATGAAGTGAGCCCATGTTGCCTGCTGTGAGGAATAGGGGAATTAAATGGGGAACCTGAGGAGTTCAGTCAATGATTTAAACCTGTGTCAGTCTCTAAAACAATGATGTTTCTAAGATCAATTACATTTATGTTCTTACTAAAATTTAGACTATCTAGTCCAGCGTCCAAACACCTACTCACTTCCTCCTGAAGACTGAGCAACAGAGACTTTCACCTCAAAAAACAAACAAACAAACAAAAAAGAATATTATTCTGTGTTTGTCATATATATTAATGAGAAAAGATGGAAAGAGACATAAGAGGGAAAACAGGATTTTTCTTCTGTGCACCAAGATAAAATGTACTAATTACATTTTTTTGTTTGTTTCTATTCTGCATTCTAGTATTGATGAGGCACTGGGAATTCTTATGCAGAACTGAAATTCATTCGAATGAGTTTGACCATCAGAAGCCCTTGCCAGTATGTCTTCAGCCAATAGCTCATGTATTCACCCTTCATTCTTCCTGCTGTTGGGAATCCCAGGACTGGAAAATATACATCTCTGGCTTGGCTTCCCATTTGGTGTAGTGTATCTGGTTGCCCTCCTAGGAAATGCCATCATCCTATCTGTGATCCAGATGGAGCGCAGCCTTCACCAGCCCATGTTCTACTTGTTGGCGATGTTGGCTCTGACTGATGTGGGCCTGTCCACTGCCAGCATTCCTAAAACGCTGGGCATATTCTGGTTTGGCTTCAACGAGATTGCTTTTGGAGACTGTTTAGTGCAAATGTTCTTCATACACCTGTTTACAGGCATTGAAACATTCACGCTTGTAGCCATGGCTTTTGATCGCTACGTTGCCATTTGCCACCCTCTTCGATACAACGCAATCCTCACCAACAGAGTAATTTGTATTATTGCTGGAGTAGGAATAACGAAAAATTTTGTTTTGGTTTTTCCACTTATATTTCTCCTTCTAAGGCTTTCATTCTGTGGACATAATACTATCCCCCACACCTACTGTGAGCACATGGGCGTTGCCCGTCTGGCCTGTGTCAGCATAAAGGTCAATATATTATTTGGATTGATCCTTATCTCTATGATACTTTTGGATGTTATTTTGCTTGCTCTCTCCTACGTAAAGATTCTCCATGCTGTCTTTAAACTTCCATCCTGGGAGGCCAGGTTCAAATCTCTAAATACCTGTGGTTCCCACGTGTGTGTCATATTAGCTTTCTTCACTCCCGCCTTTTTCTCCTTTATGACTCATCGATTTGGCCACAATATCCCACGTTCTATCCATATACTCCTGGCTAATTTATATGTGATTATCCCCCCTGCTCTTAACCCCCTTATTTATGGGATAAGAACCAAGCAGATCCGAGATCGAGTAGCGATGATCTTTATTTTTAAGGAAGTTTAACTTTGAACACTCGATCTGATGATAGCCTTCAAATCTTTCCTTTGCAGTCTTAAAAAAGGGAAATTTAATTGTCATCAAGTTCCAACGGAGTAAATGCTTTACATAGTTTGATGTTAAACAGAAAATACTTTCTTATATGCAGTATCAAATTGGAGATAAATTAACACAGCAAATATTTGTCCCTAGACTAAACGAAAAATGTATTGTTACATAAATAGGTACATTTGTTTTTGTAATTAACATAAAAATTATATTACAGGGATAAAGTTTTAATGCAGCTTGAGGCTTGGTGGCTCACACCTGTAAAAAGCTCCTTAGTGATCCTTTATAATTTCCCCCTCCCCATCCCCTGTCCACAGGCAACCATTGACCTTCTTTCTAACTTTTAGATTAATTAGTTTGCCTTTTCTAGAATTTTATGTAAATAAAATACATATTTTTTTCTAGCTTCTTTGACACATTATTATTATTTTCAGATGCATTTTTTAGTATAGCAAATGTATAAGCCAGTAACAATTATTTATTAACATTATCAAATATTATATACTGTGCATAATTGCGTGTGCTAGATTTTTATACCAGACTGGCAATGCAGTAGGATTGTTTACACCAGCATCACCACAAACACATGCAATGTGTTGTGCTACATTACAATTACTACAGTGTCACTAGGTGATAGAAGTTTTTTTCACCTTCATTTTTGTTATTGTGTATATTAATAGTTAATTTTATTTTGTTGCCAACCCCTATGCAATTGTGTGACTATGCCACAATTTGCTCAACCATTCACTCATTGATAAATGTTAGGTTTGGGGTATTATAAAGCTTCTATGAATATCCATATATAAATCCTTGATGAATACCTGTTTTAAAAATTGATTTTACATAAATACCTAGAATTCTATTGGTTGGGTCATATGATATATACGTGTGTGTGTGTGTGTGTGTGTGTGTGTGTGTGTGTAACATTTTTAAAACAAGGCTGTTTCCCAAAGTCTTTCCATTTTGCATTTCCACTAGCAGCATAAGGAAATTTCAGTTGCTCTATATTTTTTTAACATTTGATATGGCTTACCTTTTTAATTTTAATAGAGTATGATGATGCCTTGTGGTTTCCATTTGCAGTTTTAGTAACTAGTGATGTTGAGCACCTTTTCATGTGCATCCTGGCCATTCATACATCTTTATGAAACATCTATTCAAGTTTTATCTTCATTTTTCAAATTGGGATGTTTGTCTATTTATTACTCACTTGAAAATGTTTTTTGTGTAGTTTGGCTATACCTCCATTGTCTGATATATGTGCTGCAAATATTTCCTCCTAGTTTAAGGCTTGCAATTTTAATTTTCTTAGTAGTGTAGTTTGAAAAGTAACATTTAAAAATTCTTTGATAAATCTCCATATGGTTTTTCCATTGAGATACTACTAATTTACATTTCTACCAATAGTGTATAAGCATTCCCTTTTCTCTGCATTATTGCTGACATGTTATTATTATTTTTTTAATCTTTCTAGTAATAGTCATCTGACTGCTGTAAGATGATATCACATTTTGGTTCCTAAATTGCATTTTTCTCATGATTCATGACATTCAATTTTTTTTATTTTCTTGTTGCTCATTTCTTTTGAAAAATATCTACTCATGTTCTCAGTTATAAATGGGAGCTAAACAATGTATACACATCTTGCAGTTGGAATGATAAACAAGGGAAACTCAGAAGAGTGGGGAGGTGGAAGATGAGAATCACTTAATGGATACAATGTTTCATCAGTCCTATTGCAGCTACAATCATTCTTGGCAGCATGGAACACCTCTGCTATAATCAATTACTAGGGTGATGGATATATTAAAATTCCTGACTCTACCACTAGGCAATTAATCCATGCAACAAAGTTACACTTGTACCCTATAAATTTACACAAATATAAAATTGAAAAAATGTTTTAAAAGAAAGGAAAAGCAAGATTTTAAAAATTTGTTGATGAAATCCATATAGTGAGAGTAGAGGCTTATGGAGGACAGGTGACTGGACTTTTAGTTCAAGTTTGCCTCACAGTGGGCACACCAGTGGTTATTTTTCCAATTCTGGAATGCATAAATGTAAAAGACATATTTAGCGGGCCGGGCACGGTGGCTCACGCCTGTAATCCCAGCCCTTTTGGAGGCCGAGGCAGGTGGATCACGAGGTCAAGAGATCGAGACCATCCTGGTCAACATGGTGAAACCCCGTCTCTACTAAAAATACAAAAATTAGCTGGGCATGGTGGCACGTGCCTGTAGTCTCAGCTACTCGGGAGGCTGAGGCAGGAGAATTGCTTGAACCCAGGAGGCGGAGGTTGCGGTGAGCCGAGATCGCGCCATTGCACTCTAGCCTGGGTAACAAGAGCGAAACTCCGTCTCAAAAAAAAAAAAAAAAAAAAAAAGACATATTTAGCAACTAGAAGAATGCCCTCCTGCTTGAGAAATGCCTTCAACATTTTTCTATTCAGACCCTCAACTGATTTGGCGAGCCCCCCCACACATACCATATTATGGAGGACCTATTTTTTGTTACGCAACTAGTAAACTTTAAAAGACCCTAGACCCTCAGTAAACTGGTGATTTGGGTTAGCTGAGAAAAAGGCATATTTGCACATTTTTTGGTGGCTCACAACAAAGATAAAGCTTACTCTGTGGAACTGAGAACGTATCCCAGGAGTTGTACCTGCAAGTTTTTTATTTGTCTGTGTTTACATGCTGTATCTGTTTCTTTCTTCTGTTGTATCTTGCCCTGACCTTATTGAAGTCCTAAGGTCCTTTCAGATAGTTAATCCTATGTAATCTGCATCTAATATTTCAAAATTTATATAATTGAAGTATAAAGTGAAGTCCATGGTGTTTCATTGGTTATTTTCTTCCCTGCCATTACATGATTATGGAAGCTAACTCTGCCATGGATGAAATAAGAATTGTGTCTGATACCTTTGATCAGAACTCCTGTAACCACATCCTGAAGCGTTAGCTCATCAGTCCCATTGCAGCTATGACCGTTCTTGGCAGCATAGAACCACTCTGGTATAATCAATGAATTATTTATAAAAGACTATATATTAGTACCTAAGTTGCATTAAAACTTTTTTCTCTTTGTTTTTGGAGACCAAGTCTCACTCTGTTGCCCAGGCTGTGGAGTGCAGTGGCACAATCTTGGCTCACTGCAACCTCTGCCTCCTGAGTTCAAGCAATTCTCCTGCCTCAGCCTCCTGAGTAGCTGGGCCTACAGGCACATACCACCACACTCAGCTAATTTTTGTATTTTTAGTAGAGATGGGCTTTCACCATGTTGGCCAGGCTGGTCTTGAACTCCTGACCTCAGGTGATCTGCCCACATCAGCCCCCCAAAGTGCTTAAAGACTTTGGGAAACAACTTTGTTTTTAAAATGCTATATACACACACAAACACACACACACACACACACAAACACACATATATATATCATATGACCCAACCAATAGAATTCTAGGTATTCATAAAAAATAAATTTAAAAAAAAGTATTCATCAAGGATTTATATATGGACATTCATAGAAGGTTTATAATAGTCCCAAACCTAACATTTATCAACAAATGAACAGTTAAAAATTTGTGGCATATTCACACAATTGCATAGGAGTTGGCAACAAAATAAAATTAACTATTAATGTACACAATAACAAAAAGTCATCTGAAAATAATAATACTGTGTCAGAGAAGCCAGAAAAAAATATGTATTTTATTTACATAAAATTATAGAAAAGGCAAACGAATTTATCTAACACAAAGAAGGTCAATGGTTGCCTGTGGACAGGGGATAAGGAGAAGGAAATTATAAAGAATCACTAAGGAGCTCTTTTCAGAAATAAAATTTTCATTATCTTGATTGTGATAGTTTCATAAGTATATACATCTGTTCAAAACTTGTCATCAAATTGCACACTTTAAATAAGTCCATTTTATTGTATCTCAATTATACCTTAATAAAGTTTAAAATAATGATTAGCTCAAGGGATTTATGACTGATCCGTCACACCAATTAGATATTCTAAATATGATAGAAAGTGGTATGTTAAGTTGTTCTCCACCTGAAGTAACTCGAAAGGGATTCTATCAGCACTCAAATGAGTATTGAGTAGTGACACTACCATCCACGCATTGCTACTATTGCAAGGCAATGAACTAGCAGGATAATTCTTTATTCCAGACAAAATACCACTCCAAAAAAAAAAAAGTAAAAAACACTTAAGCTTAGACAACTGGAATATTAGGCTGCAGACTTGGCGAAATACACTTTTGGTAAAATTTTATCAAAGTATATTTTATATTAAATGTTCAAAAATTTTATGTGTACAACTGAAAAGCAACTATCTATTATTACCTGAGTGACAGGTAATATGCTGTTTATTACCTGAGTGACAAAACAATTTGTACCCCAAACCTCCATGACCTGCAGTTTACCCGTGCAACAAACCTACAGTGCACATGGACCCAGGAACGCAAAATGAAAGTTAAAATAAGAAGTGATACAAAAAGAATATTTTTCCTCAAAGTAAACACATCTCTATAATTTGTTACACAAACAAAGAAACAGAAAATCAATAGCACTAGAGCAGTTTTTATTCTTCTCTCTTTCAGTTACTGCTTCACTGATGTATAAACTCTATCTTGATTATTAATAGCATAGATTGGTTATGCTTGTTTTCATTATTAGTTTGAACAAATGGATTGATACAGTAGGTATTCTATGCCAGACTTCTTTTATTGAATATTATGTTTCTAAGATTCCTATGTATTCATCTATGTCCATGTAGTTATTTAATCACCATTTTATAAATATTTCAACTTATTAATGCTTCACAATATGTATCAGTTCAACTGCTGGTTAACATGTGAGAAGTCTTCAGTGAGCAATAATATGTGCTAATATGACCAGCATTTCACATGTCTTTTGGCAAATAGCTGAATAAATCTTTTTGGAATGTAACTGAAATAGAATTGCTAGGCTATAAGATATATATAGATTTAGCTTTAGAAAGTACTGTCAAATAATCTTTCAAAGTTGTTGTTAAATTACATTTCCAAAGCAGAGAATAAAAATTGCTGGCGGGGCCTCAAGAGGGGTGACTAGAGCCATCTGGTACTTGCCTTCTCCACAAAGAAGAACCAAAATTGCAAGTAAATAATCACACATCTAATAGATCATTTAAGAGAGAACACTGGAATTCAACAGAGAAATGACAAAACAAAAAACAAAAAAACTACCTAAGGCAAGGAAAAAGAGAAACGAGGCAGCCTGTGGGCCAGGATCTTCTGTGAGGCCAGAAGGCTCCCCAGTGCAGGGAAAGGGTAAGTAAAATATCCCCCAGCAGTCCACATTCCCCTGTGGACTCCTGCAATCTTAGTCAAGGAAGAGCCCCTTGATCCTCAGGGGCTCTGACACCAACATAGAGCCATGCCTGGAGACTGTGCAATGGCAGTGCTCCAGAAAGGGAGCTCACGCTGGTTCCCACACACCTTTCAGTCCTAGGAAACTATAGCATGGAGCCATTTTGAGAACCCAGCCCCCATCAGACTCCATCCTGTCCTGGTGCACTATCCTTGCTTCTGAGCCACATTGACATCCCTTATCCACAGCTACTGCCCCTGCTAGCTGCTGCTCCTGATGGTTGCTGCCACCTGAGTCTAAGGAAGAGCCACTGACAGTAACCCTCACCCCACACCCCCAGAAGACGGGAAACTGCCCATTTTCACATGCCCTGAGGAAAGACTAACACACCTGTAGCTGCTGGTGCCACTTCCAGGGTCAAAGCATGAACCACTGGCAGCAGCCTCATCCCCTCCAGCAGGGGGATTGCCACATGTTTTAACATGCACTGAAGAAAGACTACACCTCTCAGCTGCCACTGCTGCTGGCTGTGGCCATCACTAGGCTCATAAGGGAGCCACTGGCAGAAACCCCAACCTCCCCAGAAGCAGGTTCGTATTGCAGCTGCTGCCATTCCCACCTGAGCACTCCACCTGGGAGCCTAGGTATCACCCCACCCCTGACCACCATAGCCAGTGCCTGTATGCACCACTAGGAGATTGAGGACAGGCCTATGCAGCATGGCTATGCCTTCTCTAATGCCTGAAAATGCCGTCCAAGAATCGAGGGATCTCTGCCCTGTCCACACTCTTTAGCATCTGAGTACTCCTTCTAGGGCCTGAGGACAGACCCACTCAGCCTGCTGCTACCACCACAACTGGCCCCAAACCACATGCATCACTTGTGGGTCTGTTGGATGGTTAGGCCCATCCAACATGTCACAGTCACTGCCAACATCAGTGAGGACTACTTGGGCACCAGAAGGTTGTCCTATCACTGCTACAGCCATTGATCATGCTGCACCCACTGCCCACGGATGCAATCTTCAGGAACAGATATCAATCAAAAAGAAATTTATGAAATCCCAGAAACAGAATTGAAAACATCGGTGTTAAAGAAAATCAGTTAGATATTAGGCAATACAAAAAAGCAATACAAATAAAACAACTCAAGATATGAATGAATAATTTACAAAAGAGATAAAACAAGCAAACATCATAAAAGAGATAAAAAGAACAAACAAGCATCATGAAAAAGAGCAAAACAAAAATTCCGGAACTGAGTAATTTATTTAATGAAATAAAAAATAAATTCAAAAGCTTCAATAATAGATCAGTCAGAAGATATAATTTTAGAACTTGAAGACATGTCCTTTGAAATAATCTAATCAGACAAAAATTTAAAAAAAGAATAGCAAATACTGAGCAATGCCTATGTGTTATATGGGACACCATAAAGTGAACAGACTAGAGTAGCCCCACAACATATTCTTACTGGTGTTCTATATTTGGAACTGAATAAACAATATTTACTATTATAAAAAACATGAAAGTATAAAAACTACTGGTTGAGTAAACACACAAGTAAGGAAGAGGAAGGATTTAAATGTTACTACTACAGGAAAACACCAAACTGCAATGATAAACAATAAGAAAGAAAGTTTACACGCAAAAAGAAAAAAAATGGAAATCAATAAAATGACAGGAATAAGCCCTCAGATTCTTATAATAACCTTGAAAGTAAATGGGTTAAACTTTACACTTAAATAAAGACTAAATGAATGAATTAAAACACACACACACACACACACACACACACGCACATGACACAACTATATACTACCTATAAGAAAATTGTCTGACCTGGAAAGACACACAGACTGAAAGGAAAGAAATTTAAAAAGATACCATATGCAAAGGGAAATCAAAAGAGAGCAGAAGTAGCTATATTAATGGCAGATAAAACAGACTTTAAGTCAAAAACAGTAAGCAGAGACAAAGAAAGTCATTGTATAATGATAAAGGTATAATTCAGCAAGAAGATATTACAATTCTAAACGTACATGCAACCAACACTGGAGCACCCAGATATATAAAGCAAATACTATAAGATCTAAAGAGAGAGATAGACTCCAGTGCAATGATAATTGGCAACTTCAACACCACACTCTCAGCATTAGAGAAATCATCTGCACAGAAAATTAATAAAAACACATTAAATTTAAACTGCGTATTAGACCACATGGCTCTAATAGACATTTATAGAACATTTCACCTAACAGTTACAGAATATACATTCTTCTCATTAGCTCATGGAACAAACATTGTCCAGGAAAAGATCATATGTTAGGAAACAAACAAATTTAAAAATATTAAAATGATATAAAATATCTTCTCAGAGCAAAATGAAATCAAACTAGAAATTGATAAGAAGAGAAACTGGAAACTTTAAATACATGACAATTAAATAACATGCTCATAAATGGCTATTTTTTCTTGAAACAAATGCAAGTAAAAATACAACACACCAAAATCTGTAGTATACAGTAAAAACTGCATTATGAGGGATGTGTATAGCAATAAACACATCAAAAAAGGAAGACTTCAAATAAATAATACAATAATGCACCTCAAGGTAGCAGAAAATCAAGGAGAAACCAAACATAAAATGAGTAGAAGGAAAGCAATAATAAAACTCAGAACAGAATCCAACAAAATAGAGACTGAAAAATGCAAAGGATCAATAAAATGAAAAGGTTTATTTAAAAAAATAAACAAAATTGATAAACCACTAGCTAGACTAAGAAGAGAAAACGATAAGATGCAAATAAACAAAATCAGTAATGAAAAAGGAGTCATTACAACTGATGTCACAGAAATGCAACAGTTCATCAGAGACTATTAAGAACAACTACACAGTAACAAACTGGAAGACCCAGAAGAAACTGATAAATTTCTGGACACATACAACCTAACAAGATTGAATCAGGGAGAAACAAAACCCTAAACAGACCAATAACAAATAATGAGTTTGAATCCAGTGACAAAGTGTCTCCCAACAACAACAACAAAACTCCAGTACCTGATGCCTTCACTGCCAAATTCTATCAAATTTTCAAATAAGAACTAAAACCAATTCTCCTCAAAGTATTCCAAAAATTAAAGGGAAATCAATTCTTCCTAATTTATTATAGTGGCCAGGATTAACTTGATACCAAAAACCTGACAGGGATACAACAAAAAGGAAAACTACAGGCTAATGTCCCTGATAAATACAGGTGCAAAAATCTTCCACGAAATGCTAGCAAACCAAATCCAACAGCTTGCCAAAAAGATAATATATCATGATCAAGTGGAATTTTTCCCACAGAGGAAAGAATTGTCTAAACATGCAAATCAATAAACATAAAACATCACAGCAACAGAATGAATGACAAAAGCCATTTTTTAATTCCTCTACCTCCATAAGACAAACTATCTCAGCTCCCATGTATGAATGAGGGCATGTAATGTTTTTCTTCCAGTGCCCAGCTTATTTCACTTAACATAATACCTTCCAGTTCCATTCATGTTGCTGCAAATGATTTCATTCTTTTTATCACTAAATAGTGATTTTGTTTAAAAAAAATAGTATTCCACTGTGTATACCATGTACTTTATTCACTCCCCATGGCAACAATGCACTTGATCTGAATAGAATTTATCCTTCATGGAGTGGACAAACTTGTCCCATGTTTGTATAGCCTCCCCTTCTTATACACAGTGCATAGATTGTCACCAGGTTTACTGTCCTCATTTTATTATCTTTCTGGTCTCACAGACATGTGAGTCAATAAATGCTTAGGAAAAGCATCAACTTTTTAAGTAATTGGTATATTACTTCTTTATTCTGCATTCACTGCTTTGGCAGATCTTTGCCCCCGCTCCCAACACACATGAATTTATATATTTGCAGAGACTTCAGAAAACTGACACATTATTGTGACTTATTAATTTATGTTTTTATTTTGATTTTTTATTTCTACTTTTAGGTTTAAGGGGTACATGTGCAAGTTTGTCACATGGGTAAATTGCATGTCGTGATTTTAATACCATTTTATTCCCATCTTTTACGAAATTTTGTCTCCATTATTTTCTTCCCAATTCAAACAATATGTCTAGTCTATGTTTCATTTATCATAGGTAAAGCTAACCTTGTCTCCAAGTAAAAATTTAGTTACACCTTCCCGAATCTGTTTGGTCTTAACTCCATAAACAATTGGGTTCATGGTAGGAGGCAGTAGCAGATAAAGGTTGGCCACAATGATGTGTGTGTGGTGAGGAATATTGTGTCCTCCAAAACGATGAGTGAAAAAAGTGAAAAAAGCAGGAACATAGGTGATCACAATGGCACACATGTGAGATGTGCAGGTGCTGAAGGCTTTGTGACGAGCATCTGCTGATGACAGGCTCATAACAGCCAGCAAAATCATAGTGTAAGATACAGAGATACAGCAGATGTCAGATACACCAATCAGGAGAGCAACCATCAGACCATAAATAGCATTGACCTTGAAATTGCCACAGGATACCTTGGCCACAGACATGTGGTCACAGTAGGTGTGGGGGATGAAATTACCCCGGCAATAGGGCAGGCGCTTGGTGAGGAAAGTGAACGGGATGATGAGCATCACATTCCTCAAGAAGGTGGCAAAACCAGCCTTGGCGATGACAGTGTTGGTTAGGATGGTGACATAACGTAAGGGGTAGCAGATGGCCACAAAGCGGTCCAGGGCCATGAGCATGAGCACCCCAGACTCCATCCCTGTCAGCATATGGACAAAAAACATCTGGACGAGGCAGGCATTAAAGTCAATCTCCTTGAGGTTGAACCAGAATATGCACAGCATATTAGGTACCGTGGTGGTGCACAAGGTTATATCAGTGAAGGAGAGCAGGGCCAGGAAGTAGTACATGGGCCGGTGCAGGGCCTCTTCATGGCTGATGAGGTAGATGAGCCCGCAGTTCCCCACAACAGCAATGATGTACATAAAGCAGAATGGCAGGGAGATCCAGATGTGTGTGGCTTCCAGCTCAGGAATGCCATTCAAGATAAAGAATCCTGGGGTCAGGCTGGAGCTGTTGTCCCCAGGCATGATGGCTGACAGGAGGAGAGCATTTTACACTCTTTAGCAGTGGCAGTTTCCTAGACCAGAAAAAAATCAATACTTAGTAGAGGACTTAGAAATAATGCAAGAACACAGTGACTTCTATAAGATGTCTAAAATGAAATTAAATTCCTCTGAATTCACACAGCCTAACTTCACATTCCACTTCCTGTTCTTCCTAGAATATGATATTGGCAAGTCATTTTACCACCTTATGCCTCAGTTTCCTCAATCTAAAATGAGATAATGATTCCCAAAATCAGAATATTGTCAAGATTATTCAATAAGATAATTTATGTAATGTGCTAAAACTGTACATAGTATATAGTGAATACTCAACAAATATTATCAGTAATCACTATTATTATTTCTGTTCTCAATATAAAGCATACCATGTGCAAAAACTTACCATAATTAATATTTGTGAATTCAGCCCTGATCCAATTCAAATGCCATCTTATACTTTAGAGTGGGAAAGATAGCGTGAGATTCTGAAACTTAAACTATATTTAGAGATTGTGAGGGAACTTTAGAAAGTAAGTGCTAACATAGACTAGTTACTATGGACTTCAAGAGATTAAAATATGTTCTCATGTTTTTGATGAAAAAAATATGTCTCTTAAATCAAGAATAAAATCCAAGGAAATTTTATCCAGCTGAACTGCTAACTCTAGGTAACTATGCAAGTGGACATTGGAACTTCTGCAAAGAGAACTGATCTGTGTGGAATGATGCCTTGGGTATTTTTGCTCCTTCTGAGGTAGTCATAGGGCACCAGAGCCACAAGACTGGAAGAAAAAACAAACAAACAAACAAAACAAAACAAAAAGCAAGGACAGTAGGCTGTCAGGAGAAGTAGGAATTTCTGGCTCTGCACAGCCATCTGGTAAGCTAAAACTGATCAGCCATCACAGAAAATTATTGTATTTTTCCAAGCATCAACACCATGTAACTAAATAATAAATCTCCATTTATTAAATACCAACTGGCAGACAGACAACTTAGAGCCAGTTCTTTCTTCTCCCACCTTAGGAAAAAAAATTCCCTCTTCCAGATGATTCTCGGTAATGCACAGAAGCATTCCTGAGCCAAGCAACCCAGACACAAGACTCACACACACTGCTGTAAGTACTGTATTCTAAGTGTAAATTAGAATATATTTAAAAGAAGACAACTGAGTGTCCACTCTGAAAATATAACGAAAGCAGAGTTTTATTGCATTTTTACAATAGAGACATAGCCATTCAGATTTATTCAGTTAAATTTTGTTCCCAACACTAACTGGATAGATTGGAGTAAGTCCTAAAACCTTTCTTCGTACAATTTTTATAACCTTAAAAGGGGAGTGATAATACTATATATACATACCACAGAGGTGTTAAAATGGTTAAATTAGAATTAATCTTCCCATTGGTGCCCAGCATCTAATAAGTAAACAATGCGTATTATCTATTATAATATTTGTCATATTATGTTGTAAAACACAGTTTAACATATTTTTATTGATTGTCTTTCACTTGCCAAGGATCATTTTAGTTTCTAGAAATACGTTAGTGAACCAGACAGACAATATCTTCTGCACTTAAGGAGCTAATACTTCAATAGGGGTTGATTACTGTATTTAAAATTACAATAGCAATATGGACTTATGTTATAATCTTAATTTTATATATGAGCAAATGGAGGTGCAAGATTATTCAATAAAATGCCTAATGCCACAAAAATTGAAAATGAGTAGAGCCAAGATCCAAATCCAAGTTTGTTTGACTTCAAAGCCATGTGTTTAATCAATCTATATCTGTTGTCCTAACTTACTGATTTTAACCCTGACAAATAGTCCCATCAGCTAAGCATAACTAGCTTAAAGAAGTCATGAGGACACTGAAAGAAGCTAATTTTCAATAAGAAGAATGAGAAAGCTTATTTAAAGTTGTATCTTAGGGGAGAGATAGAACAAAAGCATAGATTTACAGAAAATTATTCCTTAGCTGAGGAAGCTATGTAAGAGAACATGTCTCAGGGGCAGCTGGATTCTTATCCCTGGGCTTGTTCACACAGATGCTGGATTGCACCTGGTAGAAGAATTGCATAGAAGAATTTCTGCAGGGAAGTTTCTACCAACAATTCCTCTCAACAACTCCTAGGAGTCAAGTTTAGTGTTGGGTTATTTTCTATTTCTTCATAAACACCATTTCCACTGGAAGCAATTCTGTGTACAGGTATCTATTAATTTAGGCAAAAAAAAAAAAATTTTCTCCCATTGGAAGCCATTACTAGCTGAACTTCTCTGTCTCCAATGAATTATGAGGTAGTTCTGAATCTACTTAACAATTAGGGAAACTCTGTTTTCCTTTTAACTCCCCAAATAAATGGTCATCTATTCTGCTTGGAGTCCAAAAGAAATACTGAACTTCTCAGCCACATCTCAAAATTTGTATTTCTTGTGCTGAAGACTTTGCATTGCAGAAAAATTAGAGTCTTTGGGAATTTCCTGAACTCACCTTGGTAAAGACCAGATTAGTATGAGAGTCCTGAGCATCAGGAGTTCTAGAGCAACCACAGTCTGCCTCTTCACAGCATTTCTGTGCCGTTCGAGAATTCTCTAGGCTCCAGGGTGTACGCTTGATTGGGTCTCCACAGTTTCGTGTCTCAGAGGCCTGTGGTCAGAAGGAAAAGATTCTGTGGGACTTTGGAGATTATTTCTATATTTACCAGCTCTTTAAGCAGGGTAAAAATATAAAAATAAATAGTAACAAACTTAAATGTCTTCTCTCAGCTATAGATTCTGATTAATAGTTCTGATAGTAATAAGAATGATTTGTTTTCATTTATATTGATCACAGTATCTATTTCACAAACTTGTTATCCATATATGTGTGTGTATATATATGTACATATATATACATATACACTATGCACATAACTATATATATATAAAGTTTTATAAAAAATGGAGGAAGCAAGCAGGATGGAGAAAGGCACAGAGACACAGGCAGAGAGACAGAGAAGTCTATATATCACAAAAGAGTAATAGAATTGTGCTATACCTAGTTTTTTATTTGTCCTGAGTTTATTGGATAAATTGATGGATACATAAACACACATATGTGTGTACACACACAGTTTTATTTGTTTTTTGGAAGATTGTGACAAAATAGTTTTACATATATTTTATATATATTTTACTATTTGATTTTTCCTCTTAATATTTTATGTTGAATAAATTTTATCATGAATGTATTGGAAAACAAATATAAATGATTTTTATCATTTCAGATGCTGAAAGTATGAAGATTTCTAAAGTTGTCATTGAAAATGTGTCAGACCTCCCAGCCCCAAACTGTAATTCTAATACATTAATAGAGGAAGTGTAGAATGGTATAACCATTTGAAAGAACAGTTTAGCAGTGTCATTAAATTATATGTGTATCAAATATATGACCTAGCAGTTTTCTGCTTAGGTTCTTTTTTGTTATTATTTTTTTGAGACAGGGTCTCACTCTGTCACTAGACTGGAGTGCAGTGGCACCCTCATAGCTCACTACAGCCCAGAACTCATAGGCTCAAGGAATCCTCCTGCTTCAGCCTCCTGAGCAGCTGGCTAATTTTTGTATTATGATTTTTGTAGAGACAGTCTTGTCATCTTGCCCAGGATGGTTTTTAATAAAGAAAAATTACATCATTTTTCTACAAAAAGATATATATACATGTTCATATAACCGAAATATTAATAAATGGACCAAAATGTGTGGTATATTCATCCAATGATACGTTACTTTGAAATAATAAGGAATAAACTATAAATACTACAACATAGATGAATTTCAAGATTATCCTGAGCCTAGCAACCCGGACACAAAATCCCATTGTATAATTTTATTTATATGCAGTCCAAAAACAGGTAAAATGAATCTTAAATTAATAGAAATTTTAAAATGACATCCTCTGAGGAGGAGTAATGACTCATAGGAGCAAGATGGAAATTTCTAGGAAGATAAAAATATTGTCTATCCTTTTTTATGTGAGTAACATTATATAGATATTTGTGACTGTCAAAACTGATCAAATTGGTCTGGGCACAGTGGCTCACACTGGTAATTTCAGAGCTTTGAGAGGCTAAGGCAGGAAGATTGGTTGAGGCCAGGAGTTTGAGACCAGCCCGGAAACATGGAGAAACCCCATCTCTACGAAAAGAAAAAAAAAACAAACAGATAAACAAAACCCCCTGAAAAAGTGGATCAAACTGAACACTTAAAAATTGTACATCTTATTGTGTAAAATATACTTCAATGATAGAAAAAACCCACAAACTACCGGTCTAATAAAGGGTATATAAAAATTAACAATAAGCATTATAGCTATGAACTGTTAAAGGCAAAGGCATTCCTTCCAAGTAACTGCGATTACAGGTAACTGCCACCACGCCTGGCTAATTTTTTTATTTTTAGTAGAGATGGAGTTTCACCATCCTGGCCAGGCTGGTCTTGAACTCCTGGACCTCAAGTAATCTGCTCACCTCAGTCTCCCAAAGTGCTGGGATTACAGGTGTGAGCCACTGTGCCTGGTCCCAAAATTACTGAAAGTTAAGTGGAAAATCTTCAAGCTCAGGAAGGTAATTTATTGGGAAGTTAAATCATAATTTCACCACACCAAGAAATCAAGTATAACAATGACCCCCAATTCTGACTAAGGGTAAGGTTGGTCCCACTTACATCTACTTATGACCTTTTCTATTTTACTTCCCATTGTCTGGCACCTACGTTTGGGGGAGACCAGTTATTTATAGAGAACCTTACTGAATAAGGTGGCATATATACTTGGATTGTTTTCAAGAGCATAGAGAACAGAGTTTTGGTGCAATCTTTCTGGAGGGAAAATCTAGCAATATAAAAGCTTTAAAGTTAGCATTTTTTTTTTACTCAGTGTCTATTCAGGTCTATCAGTTTCCCAATGGAATTATCATGGTTGTGTTGATATTCACCGCAATGTTGTAACATGTTGGAAACTAACTCAATGTTTTAAATTTTAAAAATACATAAACGAGGCCGGGCTCGGTGGCTCATTCCTGTAATCCCAGCACTTTGGGAGTCCAAGGCGGGCGGATCACGAGGTCCAGAGATCCAGATCATCCTGGCTAACACGGTAAAACCCTGTCTCTACTGAAAATGCCAAAAAATTAGCCAGGCTGGTGTAATCCCAGCTATTTGGGAGGCTAAGGCAGGAGAATCGCTTGAACCCGGGAGGCGGAGGTTACACTGAGTCGAGATAGTGCCATTTCACTCTAGCCTGGATGAAAGAGCGAGACTGTCTAAAAAAAAAAAAAACAAAAGCAAAACGTAAAGTTTGTAGCCATAAAGTAGCTTTGCTAACTTTGACACTCATATTGTAGAAGAGTCAAGAGTGAAATATTCATGACATATTTTTAATGGAAGTAACCATGATAAAATATCCTCTAAACTATGATGATTTTGAAAATGTGATTTTCAAAAGAAATTTACACATACCTGGAAATACAAGCACACAAAATCCTAACAGCCAGTGTTTCTGAGTATCTGAAGTATGTACTATTCAAAAGTGCCTTAATTACTTTTTTCTCTTTTTCAACTAATAAGCATTTACTATTTTAGAATTCACGATAATAGCAAAACACGATATCACACACAAATACACCTTTTATTTATTTTTAATTGCCTTAGACAAGAATTGCCAACTTCTAGTCCTAATAGTGGGATAGCTGTGGCATGGGATTTACTTTCCTGACTGCTCTTTATTGAAGCCCAGCTATGGTTGGAGATGTTTTTTCCCTCAGATATAGGAATCTTTCCCTTAGGACTCTGTGGTCTCTGGGGTCTCTGAGGCACAGTTTCACACTGGGTCTCTTGAGCATATTAGATTATGCCTGTTTCCTGTGAGAACTCAGCTGGACTAAGCACTTCCAACCCAAACTCTATAAGCTGAAGCCAAGGTCCTGCCATCACATACATTCCTGGGCCCTCTCCCTGGCATGAACACCTTTCACATCACTTCTTATCAGAAGCTATATTGTGGGTAAGGGATTTCTGCCTTCCAGACATTATTGTATGACAAAGTCTTGTCTTGCCCTAGCCGGTTTGTGTCATCATAAGGATCAAAGGCACTGACTTACAGAAAATGTCCTTGGTGATTTCTTAGTCTGAGAAAATTAGGAAGAGTATGTTCATTCCACATTCAAAGCAGAGATAGTACTTGTAAGGGATATGTGTTCTTGGTGGGCAAGGTACAGGTTAGATGCCCTCAAAAGCTCCTTTAGAGCATAAGGAACACCTCTCCTTATATTTATTCTTTTTTTTTTTTTTTTCAAATATGTGCTGCAATACCAGAGTCAGAGAATTAGACAGTAAGAACTTTACTATCTCTTAAATAAGGAAAAAACAAATAGCTACAAACCTTTCCCTTCAAGTCACTAACCCAACCTTCCCCAGTCTCTCCCTTTTCTTCAACTAAGTCATACAACTTGGAGTCAGTCAATACAACTCCAATTTTTTGAGTATTCTTTTTTAAGCTGGGTACTGTCCTCATGCATGGGATGAAATAGATGGCAGATTTGGCCCATAGACTAAAAGAGCTCACAGGTTAGTAAAGAGACAGGATAAATATAAATTGTTTGAGCACAGGTGCCCAAGTTATCATCATCATGAAAAACAGAGAAAATACAAGGGTAGCAGAGAGGAAGAAAGGTGAATTTCAAATAATAATTCTGGTTTGGTTTAAGAGAGATGGAGTTGTGCCTCACCAATATTTAGTGAGCACAGAGAGCACAAAACTCTGTATCTCTGGAAAGCTATTGAACAAAAAGTCTTAATTAGATAAAGTGATTAATTTTAATTATCATATGTGTTCTAAGAATGTGATTAAATTCACAAGTTAAACATTAAATAAGTAAATATATTAAGCAAGTAAATATAAACAATCAAATAGTACTACTACTACTTTTTTTTGTCTAGGAATGTGGATAAATACTAGAGTTGGTATGCAAAATTATGTGCAAGGTAAATCTAAAAGCACCAGAGTAGAGACCGAGAAAGTCCTTCTGCTGAGTGCCAAAGGATACATTGCCTGGCACAGATATGGTAGATAATATACATATTTTTAATTTTACAAATGAAATATGTTTGATTTAATTTAGAGTTCATACACTTGAGACATTCAGATTCAATTACAGCATTTTGTGTCACTGAAAGGTTGATTTGACATTTCAGGGAAAACATTTTAGAGCAACAACAGCAAAGATAAAACAGTAACAGAGAATCTAGAAGGCTCTTTTCTGGATCCAGCTTTTTCCTGACATTCCTCTCCAGGATATTAATAATAGGTTGTTCAGATGCCTGATAGGATTTTATTCTGTGTACTGGTTCCTAAATTCCTTGAAAAAATGCTGTTTCAAGTCATCACTAGAGAAGCAGCATGGAAGTCAAAAGGAGGTGAAAAAGCAAGTCTCCTTGGCTTTCCTAACTTCTAAGCAGCTCCTGATTCATCCTAATTTGCTGAAAGTTAGGATAAAGTGATAATTCAAGGAGTCTGTTTTCTGTTGTGAACAGCCAGAGGCAACCATGGGTGCTACATATACTTCGTGTCAAATGGCTGCCCAGTGTGCGATGAGGAAACAGCATAGGATGCAACAGTGACAGGATCAATTACCGCACCCTCCTCCAGATACTGGAGGCGTAGACACCTACATCAGGTAATGGAACCCATTGTCATCAAGGATGGATGAGCAATTGTGATTGACACAAGGTGGTATGTTGCAGCATAGTGTGGTATGCTGTTTTGTTATTATTATGCTTCAGATGTGTGCCTACATTCTGTTGCCTTTTTTACTTCCCCAAAACCACAAACAAGAATAAGGAGGTCAGGTAGGCTCAGGGTAAATCTGCATAGTACTTGTAACCAAATTACCTTCTCCTTTGAAAAAAAAAATATATAAATCATCCCACACAACTCTTTTGCTATTTACCTGAACAATTACTGGAACGCTGGACAAGGAAGAAATTTTAAGAAGCAGGAGCATTAGAGATCACACGTTAGAAACATGAAGCTTCATCTTCCTCCAGGGAAAACAAAGAAATGGGAAAACAAATTAAAAAATCAAACAAATTAGAAAATAAATCACTGACCTACTACGTGTTAGCCCACAGCATCTGCATTAATTGTTTTTATATGGGATTTGGTTTAATGGCACATATGTGAAATCTGATCTAAGGAAGCCTGTGTTTCATTCTGAGTTAATCACTAATAGCCTTGGTCAAGCAAGTTAAACATCCTGTATCTAAATCAGGGTATTTAATAACAATAGTTCTCTCTGGACTCTGGAACACAGTCTTTTTCAAAGAAAGTAACATCCTATCTCAGTGTTCAAAGAGTTATTACGACAAGTATCAGGCATTTAAATCTTTAATCTATTTTAAGTTGATTTTTGTATCTGGTGTGCGGTAAGCACCTAATTTTATTCTTCTGAGTGTGGATATTCAGTTTTCCCAACATCATTGCTTGAAGACACTGTCTTTCCTAATTGTGTTTGCTTGGCACTTTCACTGAAAATTTTTTGGCTGTAGATACATGGGCTTATTTCTGGGCTTTCTGTTTCTGTTCCATCTGTCTTTCAGTCTTGTTATGTTACTAGTGAAATAATTAATCCATTTCTTTGGTGTTATTCAATTTACTGGTGTATAATTCTTCATAGTAGTCTCTTAGGATCCTTTGTGTATCTGTTGTACCAGCTGTAATGTCCCCTTTTTCATTCTCTGATTTCATTTGAGTTTTCTCTTTTTTCCCCTCAGTTAATCTAGCTAAAGATTTGTTAACTTTTTTTTTTTTTTAGGAAAGCTACTCTTATTTTTGTCAATCTTTTCTATTATTTTTCTAGTTTCTATTTAATTTACTTCAGCTATAATATTTATTCTTTGCTTAGCAGAGATATTTGCAAATAAATGAAAGAAATTGAGAAAAGTCCACATAGACTTTAAGTATATGTGTTTTGGGGGAATTAGCAAGTACTTAAACCCGAATGCTAAACTACATTGGTCATATAATGCATTGTCTAAGCCAAGATACTTATGAGTGGCTAGAAAATGGAAAGTAATAAAACAGAAAAGATAAGACCTAAATTTCCTCTTGTTAAATGTCATGCCAAGGAATTTGAGCCCTGTACTGAAAGTCATGGGAAGATGTTTAGATTATTAAGCCGTGGATTAAAACATCTTCAAAATTGTACTCTAGGAAAAATGCTACAGGAAATACTAAAGAGGCAATGTCAATAAATAGAGGGATGTAGCTAGCTGGTCTTTAAGTGAAAGTGGTGATAGAAAGGAAGAGCTAATATTAGAATTTTTCTGAATTAAAAGTTTTTTGTCTGAAGATAGACTACAGAAAACAGATATATTGATGTGACCTGGGTGGAGTAACAATGTGGACACTTTGAGCTGTAAATGAATTATATCCAAGATGAGGTGAAGGAATACCAGGGAAGATCATAAATATACTAGTTTAGGTAATTAGTAGATAATGACACTATTATCCAAAAGACAGAACTTAGAGGTGAAGCCTATTTTTGGTACAGGTCGAGGTTGAAGTGATAAGTGTAGTCTTAGACATAGTAAACATAAAGTGTTACGGATATTTCTGATGAAAATATTTATCATACATTTAGAAGGACTCAACAGCTATGACATAACTTATTGATACAAGTAATTTTCTGAAAATTATCTTCCTGTTGGTTATACTCGAGGTCATAAGAGCAAAAACATTTCCCAAAAAAGAGAATAAAGGGAGCATCTAGAGAATATGCCTCTTGAGAATTATATAAAAAGAGAAGATACAGAAAGAAAACAGACAATCTCAATTACATTGAAGGATTATAGGTTATTCAAGAAAAAGAGGTTTCTTTCTTCTTGGAACAATCAAATTAGATTGATGTTTGCGGTCACTATTTCTGATTTTTATACCCATTTTGTACTTATACCTGCATTTTGAATAATTAGTATATCTAATCCATCAGAATATTAACCTAGGAGTAAGTAAACTTCTGATTATTTTTCAGAACTCTTTGACATAAGTATCACCTGCTTCCCATTATAGCTGAGCAACTGAGGCTTTGACAGTGACATAAAGCTTATCAAGTCACACAGTCTGTATAGAAAAAGCTGAAATGTGAATAATGTGCTATTTGGTAGAAATAACCATAATCTTCCCATTGTGTATTGGCATACAAAATTGATTTACTGAACAAATTTTGGGCCATGCTTCACAAGCTGTCATAGGATATGTCTTCTGTGAAGCCAGAATGCACGGTAAAAAGACTCCATGGGTGTTGAAGTCACATATGAAGACCGTTTGTATTCCTGAATCTAGTTTTGTGACAACTAATATTATTCAATCCTTCTGTGCCCCAGTTTCTACTTCTATTTGGTGGTAAAAAATATATATATAACTTTTTACTTATGGCTATAGAATTACATTTATACTGTTTATGACACTTTTAAAATGTTATCTGGAATATAGTATTATTCAATACGTTGTGTATTTTCATAGCCACTATTATTTATAATTGTTGGTGCCGTTTTAAACTTAATTTTATTCTGAATTTGAGTTTGTATTTGCAAGGAAAATTTGAGTGAAATTTGTTTCTTAATTCCTTCTCCTCAGGATGAAACTTCTGGAAAAATAGAACGCCTGTATTGAATTCATTATGCTGGTTTCCAACAATTCATATGTGGCTCCCCAATTTTTTATTCTTAATGGAATACCGGGTCTGGAAAGAGTACATGTATGGATCTCCCTCCCACTCTGCACAATGTACATCATCTCCCTTGTGGGGAATCTTGGTCTTGTGCGCCTCATTTATTATAAGGAGTCCTTACATTGTCCGATGTATTGCTTTTTGGTCATGCTCTCCCTCATTGACCTCCTTAC
Source organism: Alouatta palliata (assembly GCA_004027835.1). Lineage (NCBI taxonomy): Eukaryota > Metazoa > Chordata > Mammalia > Primates > Atelidae > Alouatta > Alouatta palliata. The sequence continues at coordinate 49,411 of PVKV010016497.1, forward strand.
CTGCACCACCACTCTACCCAATGCACTCTGCATCTTCTGGTTCAGTCTCAAAGAAATTAACTTCAATGCTTGCTTGGCCCAGATGTTCTTTGTTCACGGGTTCACGGGTGTGGAGTCTTGTGTGCTCATGCTCATGGCTCTGGACCGCTATATAGCCATTTGCTACCCTTTACGTTATGCTACCATGCTCACCAACGCTATCACTGCCAAGGCTGGGCTTGCCACCTTCCTGAGGGGTGTATTGCTGATGATTCCTTTCCCGTTTTTGGTCATGCGTTTGCCTTTCTGCCAAAGCAATATCATCTCCCATACATACTGCGACCACATGTCTGTGGTAAAGCTGTCCTGTGCCAGCATCAAGGTCAATGTAATCTATGGTCTAATGGTTGCTCTCCTGATTGGAGTGTTTGACATTTGTTGTATAGCTGTCTCTTACACTATGATCCTCCAGGCAGTGGTCAGCCTCTCCTCATCAGATGCTCGGCAGAAGGCTTTCAGCACCTGCACTGCTCATATATCTGCCATCATCATCAGCTATGTTCCAGCATTCTTCACTTTCTTTACTCACCGTTTTGGGGGGCACACAATTCCCCCTTCTGTTCACATCACTGTGGCTAATCTTTATCTTCTTCTTCCCCCAGCTCTAAACCCCATTGTTTATGGAGTAAAGACAAAACAGATACGAGACAGTGTCATAAAGTTCTTCCAGGGTGATAAGGGTGCAGGTTGATACAAGACAACTTAATTCAGATGGAAGAAAGATAAATAAAAAAAAAAAAACAAAGAAGAAACTTATGTGTGATATTTAACATTTATTCATGTGTAATATCATACATTTTCTATTATCTCTCCCAGTATATGTTTTCTGAAACTGTTTTGGGAAAATTTATAGCCCATTCTGGATGTATATCTCTGTGCCTTTCCCTTAATTTTTGTCCATTGCCAGTTTTTAAAAAATAAATTTAATTCAGTGTATTTAAATCAACATAAAATTAAATATGGCATATATAACATAATGTTTTAAAATACATGAACCTTATGAATGGCTAAAACTAGTTCAGTTCATAGAAGTAAGCAAAAAGAACAAAGCTGGAGGCATTACACTACCAGACTTCAAACTATACTACAAAGCTACAGTAATCAAAACAGCATGGTACTGGTACCAAAACAGACATATAGACCAATGGAACAGAACAGAGGCCTCCGAGGCAACACAACACATCTACAACCATCCGATCTTTGACAAACCTGACAAAAACAAGCAATGGGGAAAGGAGTCCCTGTTTAATAAATGGTGTTGGGAAAACT
>PVKV010016498.1:0-50613 GCA_004027835.1 Alouatta palliata
TGGGTTCAAGCAATTCTCCTGCCTCAGCCTCCCGAGTAGCTGGGACTACAGGCACGTGCCACCATGCCCACCTAATTTTTGTATTTTTAGTAGAGACGGGGTTTCACCATGTTGACCAGGATGGTCTCGATCTCTTGACCTCGTGATCCACCCGCCTCGGCCTCCCAAAGTGCTGGGATTACAGGCGTGAGCCACCGCGTCCGGCCGAGATCACATTTCTAAAAAAAAATGTTTACAAAGAAAATTAGCCAGGCGTGGTAGTGCACACCTATAGTTTCAGCTACCAAGAGGCCAAGACAGTAGGATCACTTAAGCCCAGGAGTTAAAGGCTGCAGTGAGTTAGGATCACACCACTGTACTCAAGACTGGGTGTCAGGCAAGACTCTGTTTCAAAAAAACACCAATAAACCAAAAGAAGAAGAATCAAGAAGAGAGAATAAGGAGGAGAAAAAGGAGGAGGGGGAGAAGGAGAGAAGAAGGAATAAGAGAAAGGAGAAGAAGGATAAGAAGAAGAAGAAAAGAAGGACAAGAAGAAGAAAAGGAGGAGAAGGAGAAGGAGGAGGAGGAAGAGGAGGAGAAGAAGGAGAAGAAGAAGAAAGAAGGAAGAAGAGGAGCAGGAAGAAAAAGAAGAAAAGAAGGAAGAGTAACTTTATTTATGTATGCCAGGCCAATTTCTTTAGAAGTGTATTATCAGAATACAATTTCATCTGTGGGGCCCAGAGACATAAAATAAGAGACTGAAATATGATAAACGTTTACTTGTTTTTCACAGGGATGCCTGAGCTGGGTGGTGGCTCTGTACCAGAAAGTTGTCAGAGGCTTGGGCCTCTAACTTGTTGTCCCATCCTCACCAGCATGTTGACCCCAGCCTGAGGTCCAAATGGCTGACCAACGTGTTCGCTGCCCCATGTTCTGCTCACATCTCATTGGCCATACCTCAGTCACATGGCCACTTCTTGCTGCAAGGGAGGCTGGGAAATGTAGTCTTTATTGTGACCAGCCGTGTGTTTGTATGGAGCACTTACTCCTACAGAAGGGAAAAACTAATATGGGGACAAGTCTCAGACTCTACAACTGGAGGCATTATTAAAGAGTTTAGAATTTAGATTCTGGAGCAAAATAGATTACTCATTCCCAATAATGCACTATGCCATATGGTTTCAGAATTTTAGCTGACCATGACTGCCAATTTCAGGAGGCCCACTTGGCTTGTCTTGGGGTTTGGGATATGCCTTATGGCTGTGTAATGCAATAAGCACATGTGGGATCTCAAACTAATCAACAGCAATAGATTCAAGCCAACAATGTTTCTTTTTAAATTTCTTCTCAAGGGAGTCTTCAGCAGTGTCAGAAGCGAGATTAATTAATATTTTGCTGATTATGTAAGAAGTTACATGTAGAAAAATGAAGAAATCTTGGTTTCTAGACATCTTTGGCTCTAGACATCTACCTTTTTTTCTGCAATATTTTGATTCCATAGATATATTGGTGTCCAGGGAGGGCCTGCATGGCCTGCCCCTTATTCTAGTTCTGTCTCTGGCATTAACAGACCACCCCTGAACACCCCCACTACCACCTGAACACAACTTGATTCCAAATAAGGAAAGAAGGAAAGTGAACACAACTTATTCACGGTTGTGTTTTAGGCACTCAGTTGGGCGGGTGACTGCTGTTTTTGCTTACCTAGCATCCTTCTCCTCTGTGTCTGTAACAGCGTCACCGTTTCTGTAGAGGATACTCCTGACTCACCTTCGGTTCATCTGGCTTAGAGGGGGCTGAGCCTACTTCTGGATTTAAATATAGGCATCTGATCCAGACTTGGACAATCAGTGTACTCCATTCCGAGGATTCAACTCTGTACTATTTTTCGGAACACTGGAAAAGAGAAATTTTTTTTGTTTTGTTTTTGAGGCAGAATCTTGCTCTGTCGCCTAGGCTGGAGTGCAGTGGTGCGATCTCAGCTCACGACAACCTCTGCCTTCCAGGCTCAAGTGATTTGTGCCTCAGCCTCCCACGTAGTTGGGATTACAGGCTCCCACCACCATGCCTGGCTAATTTTTTTGTATTTTTATTAGAGACAGGGTTTCACCATGATGGCCGGGTTGGTTTCGAACTCCTGATCTCAAGTGATCGGCCCACCTTGGCCTTCCAAAGTGCCGGGATTATAGACATGAGACACCACCCCTGGCCGAAAGAGAAGTTTTTTCAGCTGGACTTGAAGCTGGTGCGGCATGAGCCTGGGGCTGCTGTCGTCTACCTTTGCCATCATGTACGCATTCCTTCATTCAGCAAATACTTACTGAGCACCCACTATGTGCCAGACAGCGTTCTAGGTACTGGGCTGTAAACAAAACAGAACAAAAAACCCCCACAAAATCCTTGCCTTTAAGGAGGAAGTTGACATTCTAATGGTGACAGGGATACAGAAAATAAACACATAAATGTGAAATATAGTCAGAGAATGACAGGTGATATGGAGCAAAAAACAAAACAAAACAATAGCAAAGCCTGGGCGTGATGGCTCACATCTGTAATCCCAGCACTTTGGGAGGCTAAGGCAGGTAGATCACTTGAGGTCAGGAGTTCACCAGCCTGACCAACATGGTAAAATCCCATCTCTCCTAAAAATACAAAAAAATTAGCTGGGGATGGTGGTGGGTGCCTGTAATCCCAGCTACTCAAAGAGATTGGAGCAAGGGGAGAAGCATGATCAGATTCTGGACCGGGCACGGTGGCTCACGCCTGTAATCCCAACACTTTGGGAGGCCGAAGTGGGTGGATCACCTGAGGTCGGGAGTTTGAGGCCAGCCTGGCCAACATGGTGAAACCCCGCCTCTACTAAAAATAAAAAAGTTAGCCAGGATGGTGGTGTACCTGTAATCCCAGCTACTTGGGAGGCTGAGGCAGGAGAATCGCTTGAACCTGGGAGACAGAGATGGCAGTGAGCTGAGATTGTGCTACTGCACTCCAGCCTGGTGACAGAGAGAGACTCTGTCTCAAAAAAAAAAAAAAAAAAAAAAAAAAAGAAAAAGAAAAAAGAAAAGAACACACATCTGGCTACATGGTGAGAAGCGGACTGGAGAATTTGAAATGTGGTTTGGGTGGTGTTGCTGGGTCGCTGAGATGAGGCACGTCCAATCCGCAGTGATGATTTTCATATTTAGAACTCTTGACCAGGTTTCCCAGACCGCTGCCATCACTGTGTATACGCCCTATTTCTTGTACCATGATCTACTTAGCAGTTTTCTTTAAAGACCTTTATTTCACTTAAGTATACTTATATTTATTTTTATTTTATTTTATTTTTGAGTTGGGGTCTCACTCTGTTAACCCAGCTGGAGTGCAGTAGTGCTACCTCGGTTCACTGCAACCGCTGCCTCCTGGGGTCAAGCGATCCTCCCACCTCAGCCTCCTGAGTCGCTTGGGACTACAGGCAGGTGCCACTGTGCCCAGCTAATATTTTTAAACCTTTTTTTGTAGAGGCGAAGTCTCATTCTATTCCCAGGCTGGTCTCAAACTCCTGGACTCAAGTGATCCACCTACCCTGGCCTCCCAAGGTGCTGGAATTACAGACGTGAACCACTGTGCCTGGCTAAGTGTATATATATATATATATACACACACACACACACACACACACACACACACACACACACACACATACACATATGTATATATATATGTATATATACATATATGTATATATGTGTATATATATATAGACACACGCATATATGGTCTTGCTCTGTCACCCAGGCTGGAGTGCAGTGGCATGACCTTGGCTCACTGCAACCTCTGCCTCCTGGATTCAACTTATGCTCTCGCCTCAGCCTCCTTAGTAGCTGGGACTGTAGGCACCAGCCATGGCGCCTGGCTAATTTTTTTCTTTCTTTTTTTTTTTTTTTTTTTTTGGTGTTTTTAGTAGAGACAGGGTTTCACCATATTGCCCAGACTGGTCTCCAACTCCTGACCTCAGGTGATCTGCCTGCCTCGGCCTCCCAAAGTGCTGGGATTACAGGCGTGAGCCACTGCACCAGGCCAGTATGTTCATTTTTAAAGGAAACTTGATATCTCTACTGCATCAGTCAACTCAAGCTATGTTTTCCTGCAGTAACAAACAGCCCCAGAATCCCAGGAGCTTGTTAATGACAGAAGTTGACTTCTCATTCATATCGAGACAACGAATCCTCAGTTACTTTCTCATTCCTTGTTGGTTGTGGGTTGCTGCAGCTCTGGGCCGTGTGTCATCTTTACTATGATCCAGGTTAAAGGTGCAGCCCATTCCTGGCCATTCTCATAGTGGAGAGAAACCACATGACAAAGCCGCTTCTTGTTGCCTAGATGTGATCGGAATGATTGACAGGGAATGAAATGTTATTTGATGCTGGGATGTTGTGCCCACCAAGATCTCCCCAGGAATCCTCAGTAGTACTTTGTCTATACTTTGGGAGACCCAGCTTCAGATTCCCTCTAGGGGAGTACAGAAGGAAACTCAGTGTCTGAAGGAGGAATAATAATGACAGCCACCTGTTAGAGGTGCCGCTAAGTTGCATAATGTCATGAATGGGGCCCCTGAAGTTGTGCAATATGGCGGCCCTGGAGAAAATCTCTGTGGATTACCTCGTTTAATTCCAACCTCCGCTCTGCCAGGTAGGCAGCATTACCTCTATTTCACAGCTGAAGAAAACTGAGATTCAGGGAGTTTCAGTGCCTGGCTCAGGACCGCAGCTGGAGGGGACAGGGAGAGACTAATCCTCCGGCCTGAAGGTGTAGTTTCAGACTTGGCCACTAGGTGTCACTCTCTCCAAACTGTCGGAAGAACGCCCGCTGAGCTGGCTGGTTCGTTGGGGACTCAGGGTCCAGCTAATTGCACACTGATCCCCAGTCCGGCAAAGGGCCCCCTCCTATCCTCCCACCGCCCTGTCACCCTTGGGGTGTGTGCAGAATTTCTGCCTGTTCCCTGTTTGAACTGGGTGTTTGAGTACGCCTGAGCCAAGTGCTTCACAGGCATGATCTCCCTTGAGCCTGCAAAGTGGTCTCAGACTCCAGATGAGGAAACTAAGGCCAATGGAGTAGGAGCAACTTGCCCAGCTAGTAAATGGAAGTCAGAATTTGAACTCAGATCTGCGTTAGAAGCTTGGCATTTCTATGTCCAGCAAGTTCATGGTGGGGCAGCTCTATTAGTTCTCGATTTTTCATGGAGTATATTTCCAACCACCTGACCTCAGTCTCTGTAATGTCCTTGGCAATGAAAATAATCTGCCTGTTTAGAGAAGTGTGTGTGCACTCTAGTCTAGGTGACAGAGTGAGACCCTGTCTCTGCATTTTTAAAAAAGAACAGCTCGGGCACAGTGGCTCATACCTGTAATTCCAGCACTTTGGGAGGCTGAGACAGGAGGATCGTTTGAGCCCAGGAGTTCAAGACCAGCCAGGGCAACTTAGTGAGACCTTGTCTTTACAAAAAAATTAAAAATAAAAAATTAGCTGGGCATGGTGGCACATGCCTGTAGTCCCAGCTACTCAGGAGGCTGAGGTGGGAGGATCACTTAAGCCCAGGAGACGGAGGTTGCAGTGAGTGGTGATCGCGTCATCACACTCCAGCCTGGGTGACAGAGCAAAACGCTCTCTTAAAAGAAATAATTGGTTAAAGAAATAAAAAAAGAACAAAATAAAAGTCCTTTTAATTCACACCAGCCTCCCAGAGATAAGTGCTGTTGACACTTGGGAGCACATCCGTTGAGGCATTTTTCTCTCTGTCATCTATGAATGCATTAAAAAATTCAGTTTTTAAAAATTAACAAGGAAATGTATTCACATGCAAAAATTCAAAAGATACCAAAGATTTTAAGCGAGTCTTCTCCCTCTGATCCTTAACCCCCATCCCCAGCTTTAAAACTCCAAGCTTCCCTCCCCAGAATCCATTCTGGTTATCATTTCCTGGGGATCATTACAGAGATATCTAGAAGGCAGATAAGCAAACATCTGCATAGATTCCTGTACTCATTTCTCTAAATAGAAGCACACCACACACCCTGCTCTGCATTGGGATTTTTTTTTTTAACTCAGCAATGTACCTTGGCAGAACTTTCCAGATCAGCACTAGGAAAGCATTCTTCGCACATTCCATTGTCTGAATATAATAAATTATCTAACAAGTTTTCTGGTGATAGTCACGGAGGTATTTCCAGGGTTTTGCTGCAACAAACAACGCTGCAATTAGTATCCCTTTCACAGAAGTCTTTCCGTGTATTTGGAGCTATTTCTGAGGGATGCATTCTTAGCAAATGAATCCCCCAGTCATAGGACAGGTGCGTTTAAACATTTTGACGCTGGTTGCCTAAATGCTCTCTAAGGTTGAACCTACAATCGTCATTCTCACCGGCAACCTACGTGATCTCTGGTTTCTCCACATTCTAGCCAAAGCCAGGTATTATTGGACTTCTTGATCTTGGCCTTGCCGATAGGGGAAAAAGGTGTTCACCATAGTTCTAATCTACATATTTGCTGTTTATATGTTAGCTTGGACATTTAAAAATATGTTCAACGACACTTTTATGTTTCTTTTCTGGTGGCAAAGCATTCAAGTTGTTTGTTTTTCTCTTGGATAATTTTCTTGTTGATCTGTAGGGCTTTTTATATACTAAGATAATGAGGTCTTCTTTTTCTCATACATGTTATAAATGTACATATTTTAAAAATATGGATATATCAGGCTGGGTGCAGTGGCCCTCACCTGTAATCCCAGCACTTTAAGAGGCCAAGGTTGGAGGATCACTTGAGTCCCGGTGTTCAAGACCAGGCTGGACAACATGGTGAAACCCCGTCTCTACTAAAAATACAAAAATTAGCTGGGCATGGTGGCAGGTGCCTATAGTCCCAACTGCTTGGAAGGTTTGGGTGGAAGGATTGCTTGAGCCTGGGAGGTGGAGGCTGCAGTGAGTCGTGTTCACTCCAGCCTGGGTAACAAGCAAGATTCTCTCTCTCTCCACACACACACTCACACACACACACACACACACACACACACACACACACACAGAGAGAGAGAGAGAGAGAGAGAGAGAGAGAGAGAGAGAGAGAGAGAGATCAAACAAAAAATGGGATCTCACTGTATACAATGTTTCTGAGGCCTGTGGTCACTTGATAATATATTGTACATCCTTTTTGATATCTGTATTTCTTTGCAGCAGAATTATTTGTTGATAGTTATTGAAAAAAATCACTCTGGGTACACTGGAAGTTCATCAAACACAAGTAGCTCTGAATTGCTATGAACCCAGCAATAGCAAGTATCTGAGAGGAGCCTTGTGAAGCATCTTGTATGTTTCATCTCTTTATGCACTTTACTTAGTTTAATCCTCCCCACGAAGCTGTGACGTAAGTGACATCATCCCCATTACAGATGAGGAAACTGAGGCCCAGGAGAGCCACAGGTTTTGTCCAAGGCCTCCCATATGGCTACTGGAAGATCTGAGATTCAAACCCATGTCAATTTGTCTTTGAAACGTTGTCTGCCACCTTCATGACCTTAAATTCCCACATTCCCAACAAGTCTGGATTAAACATTCTCCCCTCGCACCACCCCGGGCTGGGAAGCGTCATGTAGTTTAGGGCCGGGCCACCAGGAGGTGCTAGGGACACATTTCTTACCTGTTGTGTGGGACTGGGAGCCAGCTGGGGCCAGGCACCCTGGGACGGGACAGTACATGGGGGCCTGATGATCCTGAGGGCTGACTGGCTCAGGTCAGAGGGGATGGCTCCTGCCACGTCTGGCAGCCTTCAGGGATTCCTAGATATCCGGCCATGGCTCAGCCTTTCTGGGGACTTGGATTCCTGTAGATCTGGGTTCTGCAGCCTCAGCTCAGAGTACAGAGGGCAGAACAATCTTTTGCCACAGGAATCTGTCCTGTGCTTTGCAGGCTGTTCGCAGTCTCCCTGGCCTCTACACATAAGATGTTGGTAGCCCCCACCCAAGTTGTGACAACCCAAGATGTCTCTAGACATTGCCAAACGTCCCCTGGTGGGGGGTGGGGGGGGCAAAATTGCCCTTGATTGAGAACCGCTGCTGTGGACACTCAGGGTGGGAAGGTCACATACATGACGGGAGCCAGCCCTGTATGAGATCACGGCAGCTCACACCTAGAGATCCCCACACAGAGAAAATCATGGACACCCTGTGAGGTGGGGACTGATGCCACGTCTGCTTTACAGATGAGGAAACTGAGGCCAGAGACGTTCACTGACTTGTACAAGGCCACACAGACAGTGTGTAGCAGAGCAGGGGCTTGAACCCAGGCCATCAGGCTCTAGCATCTGTGCCCCTTGCCACTCAGGCCAGGTGCATTGCTGGTCCATCCAATCCACAGGAGTATTCTCTATGGTCACAAAGAAATACTTCTCTCCCAGTCTCCTCTTTACCTAAGTTTATTTTCCATTGTTGATGAAGAACCACCTATAAGAGATGTTTCATTTTCCTTGTAATGGTACTGAGAAAAACACCAGCTCAAACTGTCATGATAAATGGCAGCTGACACTCATCAGGGCTGCATTGTGGAGCAGTGAGGACTGTGGTGCCTCAGAGGGTTCAGCCCCGTCAGGCCCGGTACATTATTTCCTGGTATGGGTGCTGGCCCAATTTTGCAAGAGAAACCAGAAATCTAAATTTTTAATGTGAAATTTCCTAATTTTAAAATAATGACAACTCAAAAAATTAAAAACTCTGTGAAGACCAAACAAAATATGTCTGCAGCCCAATTTAGCCTGATAACTGCCAGTTTGCAATGTTTCCAAAGGGCACATTCAATGTCCAGGAACAAATCCTTTCACCCTCTTAGTGCCCCTGCCTTTCATCATTATATATTTAGTTAGTTCTTTTATGTATTCAGTCACCCATTCATTCTATGTATGCACTCCACCCACTCAGTCATCCATTAATTCACTAATTACCCATCCTCCATTTATTCATTCCTCCATCCATCATCCATCCCTCACTCACCCACCCATCTATCCATCCATCCATTCATCCCTCAGCCACCCATCATCCACCTCTCATTCATCCTTCCCATCCTCACACCCATCCATTCTTCCTTCCATCCATTTGTCCGTCCTTCCATCCATCCACCTACCCATCCACCCATCCATTCATCCATCCCTTCATCCATTATCCATCTCTCACCCATCCATCCATCCTTCCATCTACCCATCCTGCCATTCATCCACCCATCCTTCCATTCATCCACCCACCCTTCCATCCATCCGCCATCCTTCCATTCATCCATCCCTCCATCCATCATCCATCTCTCATCCATCCATCCCATCCTTCCATTTATCCATTTGTCCATCCTTCCATTCATCCATCCCTCCACCCATCCATCCATTCATCCATCCAATCCTTCCATCTATCCATTTGTCCATCCTTCCATCCATCCATCCATCCACCCATCCATCCATTCATCCATCTCTCCATCCATTACCCATCTCTCACCCATCCATCTATTCTTCCATCCACCCATCCTTCCATCCATCCACCCATCCTTCCATTGATCTATCCCTTCATCCATTATCCATCTCTCATCCATCTGTCAATCCATCCATCCTTCCATCCATCCATCCACCCATCCATCCACCCATCCACCCATCCACCCATCCATCCACCCATCCGCCCATCCATCCATCCATCCATCCATCCATCCATCCATCCATCCATTCTTCCAACCTTCCATTTGTTAACATCTTTAGTGGAAATGAAAAGATGACAAATCACAGACACCACAAAAAAGGATGAAACAAAACGGTGTTAAAATCTGTGTGTGTGTGTGTGTGTGTGTGTGTGTGTGTGTGTGTGTGTGACTCTGTCACTAAGATTGGAGTGCAGTGGCATCATCATGACTCACAGAAGCCTCAACCTCCAGGGCTGAAGAGATCCTCCTGCCTTAGCCTCCTGAGTAGCAGGGAATACAGGTGGATGCCACCATCCCCAGCTAATTTTTTAATTTTTGTAAAGATGAGATCTCACTATGTTGCCCAAGCTGGTCTTGAATGCCTGGATTCAAGCAATCCTCCCAACTCAGCCTCCCAAAGTATTGGGATTATAGGCTTGAGCCACTGTGTCTGGCCCAAATGGTATTAAGTTCAGACTCTGTCATTGATCAACTGAGCAACCTTGGGCAAATTATTACACCTTTTTTTTTCTTTTTTTTATTTCCTTTTTCAATAATTATTACACCTTTTGAGCCTCAGTTTCCCCCTCTGTGAAATGGGGCTAACAGTAGTACCTTACTGCTTGCAGGCAGGTCTTCAGGTCTAGGCAGGTGAGGCGAGGTAATGTATGGGAGTAGGGGCAGGTGGCAAGGCCCTTTCTTTACAGACGCTGCAGTGCGACATGTGTTATGCTGCAGGGAAACACAGGGCTGTGGCGTCAGGCAGGATTGCTGGCTCCATCTTGGGGTCTGGGGCGGCTTTCTGGGAGTGGGGGCATCCAGCATGTCCTGCCAGGCCCAGAGGTGGGAGAGGGGTTGCTTTGTCATTAGTCGCCACAACTTCCCCTGGTCAAGCTGACACCCTACCCCTGCCCGGCACACGATGGTTTTCCTGCTCTTGCTTAATTTCTAAAGGGCAGTTCTTTCTCTGGCCACCCCACCACACCCACCTGCCCCACCCCCTGCCCCAGTTTATGGGAAAACACTATGGAACAGAAAGGGCTTGCGGGTTCCTTTTCTAGATTTGTTACTTTTTCCCATTTAAATGGAAACCATGCTTATTAAAGAAGATTAGAAAAAAAAAAACACATCAAACAAGAAAGAAGAAAAATTATTTTTTGTCTCATCCTTCTAACAAAACCACAGTAAACAGTCTTGTTTCTTTCTTTCCCCCGAGCAAGGGCATTGGACTGTGTGAGCATTGCACGGTTGTAAATTGCATGGTTGTAAATCATCACTGTTCCACTCTTGACTGTTGTGATTTAAAAAATTTTTCCATCACAGATGCTCCTCCACTTACAATGATTTGTTTTAGGATTTTTTTGACTTTATAATGCTACAAAAGAGATAGGCATTTGGTAGAAATCATACTTTGAGCAGGGCGCGGTGGCTCACGCCTGTAACCCCAGCACTTTGGGAGGCCAAGGCGGGTGGATCACCCGAGGCCAGGACTTTGAGACCACCCTGACCAACATGGAGAAACCCCATTTCTACTAAAAATACAAAATTACCCGGGCGTGGTGGCACATGCCTGTAATCCCAGCTACTTGGGAAGCTGAAGCAGGAGAATCACTTGAACCTGGGAGGCGGAAGTTGCGGTGAGCTGAGATGGCGCCATTGCACTCCAGCCTGGGAGACAGAGCAAGACTTTGTCTCAAAAAAAAAAAAAAAAAAAAAATCATACGTTGAATTTTAATCTTTTCTCAGGTTAGCAATATGGAGTATAATAATTTTACATGAAATATTGAACACTTTATTATAAAAGAGGCTTTGTGTTAAATAATTTTGCCCAATGTGGGCGAGTGTAAAGGTTTCAAGCACCTTTAAGGCAGGCAAGGCTAAGCTATGCTGATGTTCGGTAGGTTAGGTGTGCCAAATGCACTTTGAACTTAATGATATTTTCAACTTACAGTAGGTTTACCAGGTCGCAGCCCCATTCCAAGTTGAGGAGCATCTGAATTCCCTATGCCTTTCCCCTCATTGCTCATTTTCATAAACATATTTGAAAGGCAGCACTGATTCAGTGTGCAAATGCAAAGTGAGCACCTGCTATGTTCTGTGGGAGAGAGAAAGGTGTAAACGACACAGCCTATATTTACCGAGTGCGAACTCTGCACCAGATGCCATTCTAAGTACTTGTATTAAATTGCTTCTTCCTCACAACCATCCTCTGAGGTAGGTGCCATCACTGTGCCCCTTTTCCAGATGGGAAAACTGAGGCCCAATGTTGCACAGCTAAGAGGTGGCGCTAGCCTTTGAATCCAGCAGGGTCAGCCACAGAGCTGGGTTCTGGCCATGCTGGGCTATCTTGGGCCACCCACAAACAAGTGACCCCAATCCAGAGTGACTGAAGCAGGGACAGGGAATGTACAGGAGCCTGTGATAGCCCCAAGATCATCCAGGGGCATCAAGGAAGCCTTCCTGGAGGAGGAGGTGACATCTCAGCTGACAGCCTGAAGGTTAAATGGGAGGTGGGAGGTGAGAGTGCTGCCAGCAGAGGGAGCAGCCATGCAGGGACCCCAGGTAGACATGGGTACCACGTGTTGCTAAGCTGGCACCATTGACCCTGCTGGTAGAGGTGGGCAGGGAGGCTCACGCAGAGGCCATGGGTCCCAGGAGCCCTGAGAAACCCTGGGAGGCCTCAAAGAGTTTTAAGCTGGGCTGAAGCATGACTGGAAGGTGTTCCCCTTCCAAGCTGGGCAGTGCCCCTGCTCTACCCCAGCAGCCTGGCCGTTCCCCACTGTGGCCCCTGGCACCCTGGGCAGTTCTTGCCTGTTTATCCTCTCTCTGCCCTCCTCGACTGAAGAAAGTTCTAGAGGGTGAGAATCCAAACTAATTTGTTCACTTCCGTGGCCTAGATCAGTGTGGGGCTGGTGCAATTCGCGGCCTGAGATAACTGGCATCACTCGGCGGCGCTGTGCGGAGACGGTGCCAGTGCTGTCTGCCACGGCCTTGGGGACAGGGCCCCTCCTGTGACCCTCGGCTCCTGGGGGCTCCACAGGATGTGTCTTTGGGTTTGCCAGGACTTTACTCCAACTTGCCTGTGGCCTCCTGTTTGGTTGAGGAGAGGCCCCAGTAAATACTGAGCCCGTGTGGCCCCGCTCGGCGCTGTTCCTGAAGGCCCAGTGGAGTAGGTCTGTGTGGGGCCAGTTTCCCACTGCCTTCCTGTTCCCAAATCCTGGGGAGCCCAGTGCAATTCAGCTTTCTCCTCCAGCCACACCGCCCGCTCCCACAGCAGGAGACAGGAGAGACTTCGGGCCGTGGCCCCTCCTGCACTGGGCTGAGGGCCCCAGGGTCACTGTTTACCCCCGGCCCCCTCAGCCAAGCCTGCTATCTTATCAGCTCAAACACTTCAGAGTTCAGGCCAAGAAGCCAAAGTCAATTTTGAAAAAGTCTTTAAAAGGCCAAAACACAAACGGCAGCAAGGGTGGGGCGGGCGGAGGGGGTGAAGATGAGGCTGGGGAGAGTAAGTGCTGGGGCCGCTTTACCAGACTCAGAAGGACTCAGTGATTTTCCTGGGCCCAAAGGTGCTGGCAAGGACCATTACTGCAGTGCTGTCTGCAGAAGCGAAAGCCTGGAGCTGCCTGAGGCGTCCATCAATAGGGGGACGGAAAATAAAGACAGTATTCTACAGCTTTTAAAAAGAATGACTGTAATCACAGCCCCTTGGGAGGCTGAGGTGGGAGGATTGCTTGAACCCGGGAGTTAGAGGCTGCAGTGATCCAAGATCGTGCTACTGCATTCCAGCCTGCATGACAGAGCAAGAACCTGCCTCGAAAAAAAAAAAAAAAAAAAAGGCCAGACTCAGTGGCTCATGCCTGTAATTCCAGCAATTTGGGAGGCCAAGGGGGAGCAGATCACCTGAGGTCAGGAGTTCGAGACCAGCCTGGCCAACATGGCGAAACCCTGTTTCTACTGAAAGTACAAAAATTAGCCAGGTGTGGTGGTGGGCACCTGTAATGCCAGCTACTCAGAGGCTGAGGGAGGAGAATCGCTTGAACCTGGGAGGCAGAGGTTGCAGTGAGCCGAGATCATGCCACTGCACTTCAGCCTGCGTGACAAGAGCAAAACTTCATCTCAAAAGAAGAGAGAGAGACAGACAGACAGACAGAGAGAGACAGACAGACAGAGAGAGAGAGACAGACAGAGAGAGACAGAGAGACAGACAGACAGACAGAGACAGACAGACAGAGACAGAGAGAGAGACAGAGAGATCAGTTACCCTCTGAGCTCTTGATGCGTCCACTTTTCTGTGCAACTAAAACACACACATGCGATGTGAGATATGGAAACAGCTCCAAGATCAATTATAATGAAGAGAAAAGAAAAAGCAAAGATACAAAACAGTGTATTGAGCTAGACCCTTTCTGTGTAAACAGGAAAGGTGAGGAAATAGCCCCACGTGACTGCTTCCGCACAGAGCATTTCTGGAAGCATTTACTAGGTACCTGGAAACACGAACTGGCTCTAGGGCAGGAGTCAGAGGGAGACAGACTTCTCCTTCTACACTCTTTGTGCCTTTTGACCATCTTAAAACCATGCTGGCTGGTGCAGTGGCTCACACCTGTAATCCCAGCACTTTGGGAGGCTGGGGTGGGCGGATCACCTGAGGTCAGGAGTTTGAGACCAACCTAGCCAACACGGTGAAACCTCATCTCTACTAAAAATACAAAAATTATCAGGGTGTGGTGGCACATGCCTGTAATCCCAGCTACTCGGGAAGCTGAGGCAGGAGAGTCTCTTGAACCTGGGAGGCAGAGGTTGCAGTGAGCAGAGATCACACCGTTGCACTCCAGCCTGGGCAACAGAGTGAGACTCCATTTCAAAAAAAAAAAAAAAAATGTCAATATAATATAGAAATAAAGAAACTAATAAGAATATTAGTGATTTTGTTCCAGCCAAATGGCCAATAACAAAAGTTGCAAATAGCAAAATGTGGAGGTGGGGGTGGGTGATCGCAAAAGGTATCGTGACTTTCAATGTGGATGAAATCAGGGAAGGTGTAGCTCACGAAGCATCTTGGGCCTATCTAGATTCTTCTC
Source organism: Alouatta palliata (assembly GCA_004027835.1). Lineage (NCBI taxonomy): Eukaryota > Metazoa > Chordata > Mammalia > Primates > Atelidae > Alouatta > Alouatta palliata. The sequence continues at coordinate 14,741 of PVKV010016498.1, forward strand.
AGTAGCATTAACCACATTGAAACAGAGCTTTCAAAGTTCCCTCATTCTTGTAAACCTGGCTGCTTAAAATGAACTTTCAAAACCTCCCAAGAATTCCATAAAGTAGAATCAGATCCCTGTATAGACTGACTGATTAATTCAACAACTACATATTGTTTCAGGTGCTGGACAGGTAGCCATGAACAAGACAATCACGGTTCCTCATATGGAGTCCATGGGTCTAGAGGGCGCGCCAAGCAGATCACAACAAGGAAACAGCAACGACAAGGCAAAAAACAAATACGACAATTTCAGAACCCAAGAGGCACTGGGAAGAAACTGAGGCCAAGGGATGGAACGGATGATGGCTGATGTGGAGAGTGCTCACTGAGGGGCTCTCCTCTCTAAGAAGGAGAGGAGGCATGAAGGAGGAAAAGGAACCAACCACAAGAAAATCAGGGAAAGGGTAATAGCTCCAGGCACCAGGAACAGCCAGTGCAAGAGCCCTGAGGCCACACTGAGCTTTATTGTGATAGGAACAAGAATGGTGGCCAGTGTGGCGGGGACTTAGAGAGACAACCAGAGAGGAACGGAAGAGCCAGATGGAGAGGTGGGCAGGGGCCGCTCCTGTGGTCTTGTGGGCTTGGTAGAGTCCAGATGAGGAAACTGAGGCTCAGAGAGGTTAAGTAACCCGCCCAAGGTCACACATTTAACAATGGCTGAGCCAGAATTCAGACCTGGTTTCCCACCTTTATCTCTAGTCCTCTCGACATTCACCTGTGCTGATATGTGGCAAAAGCATTAAACATGTATTTCCAGAAACACAGCCTGTGCTGTAAGAACACTGGGGGGCGGGGTGTGCATGCATGCATGTGGGTGTGTGTTTATGTGTTTTAATTGCATGGAAAAGTGCACACATCACACGTAAAGAGTTCAATGAATTCTTGCAAGTGGACACATTTGTGGAAGGAGGACCCAGATGTACACAGGACATTCCAGAAGCCCCCTTGGTGTCTCTCCTGGTAAATCCTCCCTACCTTCGCCCCCAAGGTTAATGGCTATCCTGAATTCTAACCCCACAGATGACCTTTGCTGGTTTTGATCTTTATACAAAGGGAAGCACACGGTGTGTACTCTTGCCCATCTGGCTCCTTTCGCTCAGCATCCTGACTGCATGGCTTGTGGAGTTCCGGTAGCGTTTGACTGCCACGCTGCAAGAGCGCAGGCGGACTCCCGAGAGCGCTTCCTTCCCGTGCAGAAGGCCAGGAGAAGGCTGCTTGCACAAAAGCAGTTTGAAGCACACTGTTACGGGAAAGAGTCAGGTACGAAACCATCTGTGTAGCTCAATCTCATTTTTGGAAGGGATAAAAAGGGTCTCTTTTTATGTAGAACAAAAAATGATCCCAAAAAACATGTTAAATTTCCTCCCAACTGGGGTGCATTATAAACAGCAAATCAAAATAGCCTCTGGGTGGGGGTGATCTTGTGTTCGGGGCCATGTCGAACAAAACATAGGATCTGCCAGCGACATTCACTGCTATATTAAGCCTGTCACTCTCAGCCGGGCTCGGTGGCTCATGCCTGTAAGACTAGCACTTTGGGAGGCCGAGGCGGGCAGATAACTTGAGGCCAGGAGTTCAAGACCCAACATAGTGAAGCCCCATCTCTACTAAAAATACAAAAGTTAGCTGGGTGTGGTGGTGTGTGCCTGTAATCCAGCTGCTCTGGAGGCCAAGGTAGGAGAATCGCTTGAACCTGGGAGGTGGAGGTTGCAGTGAACCAAAACCCTGCACTCCAGCCTGCACAACACAGCAAGACTGTTAACAAAATAAAATCAAATAAAAGATTGTCACTCCCCGTCACCCTTTGTGGCCTACTGATGCACAGTGAAGTTGTGTGAGTTAAATGCCTGGAAGATAAAATTCTACAAGACTCAAGGGTAGCGTGAAGGTCTTTCCCGCATGGTGGGGATGGCAGGTGGATTTTTTGTGTTTCCTTATCTATTTATTCTAACTTTTCTTTCTTTTCTCTCTCTCTTTCTCTCTTCTTTCTCTCTTTCTCTCTTCTTTATTTATTTCTTTCTTTTCTTTCTTTCTTTCTTTCTTTCTTCTTTCTTTTTCTTTCTTTTTCTTTCCTCCCTCCCTTTCTCTCTCTCTCTCTTTTTTTTTTTTTTTGAGATAGGCTCTCACTCTGTCAGCCAGGCTGGAGTACAGTGGCACAATCTCGGCTCACTGCAACCTCCACCTCCGAGACTCAAGCCATCCTTTCACCCCAGCCTCCCAAGTAGCTGGGACTACAGGCACATGCCACCGTGCCCAGCTAATTTTTGTATTTCTTTTCTGTAGAGATGGAGTTTCACCATGTTATGCAGGCTGGTCTCAAACTCTGGGATTCAAATGATCTGCCCATGTTGGCCTCCCAAGGTGCTGGGATTATAGATGAGAGCCACCACGCCCAGGCTTACTCTAACAAGCAAAAAATAAGAACAAGAATTCATGTGTATTAAACAACAATCACAGCAACAGCAGCAATGAACTGACAAAGCAAAAGGAAAGTGTCTCTGGCCCTCATTTATGTGCTTCTAGAAGGTCAGCTAGAGAAAGGGCATGTCACCCCGATGCACTGAGTTGATTGGACAAGAAAGGGAGCGCTGACTCCGCCACGTCCAGGGGATCGTCCAGTCTGTATGTGGCCCCGAAGCCAGATGGACTGGGGTTCAAATCCTAGCTCTGCCCTTACCAGCTGTGGCTTGGTTAACTCCTCCTGCATAACAAGCCCATCCTAGAACAGAGCAGCATAAAGCAGCCATTCTACTCGCCTGGAATGGTATCTCTCAGGCCCTGTGGTCAGGAATGCAGACAGTGCACAGCAGGACAGCTTGTCTCTGCTCCACGGTGTCTGGGGCCTCGGCTGGGAAAGCCTGAGGCTGAGGGTGACTTGGTGGCTGGGGCGCTGGCCTCAGTCGGAGAGTCTTCACTGTGTGTCTGGCAGCTGCTGCCACAGCGGGACCATCAGAAGGGCACCTGTAGGTGACTCCTCTGTGTGGTCTCTTCTCTTGGGGTGGTTTGCATTTCCTCACAACCTGGTGGGAACAGGGAGTGAGTGCCAATGAGTGTGAGGTTCCTTCTGGGGGCGATGAAAGCGTTCTAAAATTAGTGGTGATGATTGCACAACTCTGTAAATGTACCAGAACCCACTGAATTGTGTACTTTAAAAGACTGAGTTTTATGGTATGTGAATTATATCTCATTAAAGCAGTTTTTTTTTACAAAAAGAAAAAAAAAAGAAGAAACATCATGAGGATGAGAAATGCTGCCGTGAGCATCTTAAGAGAGTATGATGTGCAGCTGGGTGCACTCCCTGTAATTCCAGCATTTTGGGAGGCCAAGGCAGGGAGAACGCTTGAGCCCAGGAGGCTGCAGTGAGCTCTGATCTCACCACTGCACCCCAGCCTGTGACAGAGCAAGACGCTGTATCTATTTGCCACACTGTGTGAGGCATTATCTTTCTATGCCTTAGTTTCTTCTATAAAATGGAGCTATTTAATAATCAAATGAACTCATAGAGTCTTTGGAGGTGAACAGCGGTAATCCTGAGCCTAGTAGCCGGCACAGGGTGAATGCTCAGGAGTTGTTATTGTTTCAAATGATAAAATACCATAAGGCAGTAGTGTGTAGTGCTAATTAAAACAACAGACTTTAGAGCCAACCCTCAAATTTGAATCTAGCTTTCCCAATGGTTAGTTACTTAACCACTCAGGATCTCAGTTTCATTATCTGTAAAATGGAGTTAACGTAGTACCAATTCAATGCGTTCATAGCGCCAAGGGCTTGGCACTCTACCTATGCGCAGTATAGCACAGTACACAGTCAGTACTACATAGTTGCTTCTGGATTTTCCCTGGCTTCCTGGTGCTGCTTAGGTGGTGTGGATCCATTGGAAGGGTCTGTGTAACAGTAACAACACCGATGCTAATAGCTGGCCCTTATCCACTGTTACAGGATGAGGAGGGGATGCCAGGCACCGCCCCCCATGCCAGCCGCCAGGGAATTCCACGCGGGAGCTGTGCTGACTGCAGAGGGCTGAGTGGCAGACTCCGGGGGAAGGCAAGGCATCCAGCCAGAGCGGGCCAGATTCCCAGAGAAGCAGAGGGTCCCGGGGCTGCTGAGGGGCTCAGAGGGCTGCAGGGGAGGGAGCTATAGGCTGGAGCAGAAAGATAGGCAGAGGTCACACAGCCGAGGAACCTGGAGCCTGGACTGTGCCCTGGGATTCTTGGATGCTCTTTTGTTTTCTTACTGAAAATCCTGGAATAAACAAGCTTGTCTCATCTTAGGACAAATGTGCTCTCCCTTCTTGGCCTCTGCAGGGGTAACTCTCTTCCAGCTATCCTCTTATTCCCTCTTAAGGTTCATAACAACACTGAACACTGACAGTTTCTAAGAGCCCTGAATGGTGCTAAAGGCTTTTTGCTCAAGGCTTCCCAGATCCTCCTAACAGCCCTATAAGGGTTATGTGGAGAGACCCATCTTACAGAAGAAGGCAGTGGGGCTGGGGGGAGAAGCCATTTGCACAGACCATGCAGTAATACGTGGCAGAACAAAAATTGATCTCTCACACCTTCTCTCACGCTTTCTACAAATCCCAGTGATGGCCAACTCTGCTCCAGGTGTAGTTAGACTCGGGGATACAGCAGTGAACAAGAGGCATCATTGCTGGCCGAGTGCGGTGGCTCACGCCTGTAATTTCAGCACTTTGGGAGGCTGAGGTGGGTGGATCGCTTGAGGCCAGGAGTTCGGGACCAGCCTGGCCAACATGGTGAAACCCCACCTCTATTAAAAATTCAAAAATTTAGCCAGGCATAGGGGTACACACCTGTAATCTCAGTACGCTGGGAGGCCGAGGCAGGAGGATCCCTTGAGTTCAGGAGTTTGAGGTAAGCCTGGCCAATATGGTGAAACCCTGTCTCTATTAAAAATACAATAATTAGCCGGGTGTGGTGGCGCACGCCTGTAGTCCCAGCTTCTCAGGAGGCTGAGGCAGGAGAAATGCTTCAACCCGTGAGGTGGAGCTTGTGGTGAGCCAAGATTTCACCACCGAACTCTGGGCAACAGAGAGATGCCATCTAAAAAAACAAAAAACCAAATGCTTAGAGTTGGGTTTCATGGAATCCCAAGATATCTGGGAAAGCTGACCAGAGTTACAAGCGGGGGTATCTTGGCTGGGAGCTGTGGCTCACGCCTATAATCCTAGCACTTTGGGAGGCCGAGGCAGGTGGATCATAAGGTCAGGAGTTTGAGACCAGCCTGGTCAACATGGTGAAACTGAGTCACTACTAAGGATACAAAAATTAGCTGGGTGTGGTGGTTCATGCCTGTAATCCCAGCTACTCAGGAGGCTGAGGCAGGAGAATTGCTTGAACCTGGGAAGCGGAGGTTGCAGTGAGCCGAGATTGCACTGAGCACCACTGCACTCCAGCCTGGGTGACAGGGTGAGATTCCATCTCAAAAAAAAAAGAGGGAGTGTCTCACAAGTGGAGTCAGCCTTTGAGTGTTTCTGTGAAATAAGTGGCATTTTCATGGTAAGATTCTAGAGCTGATTTTACTTCCTGGTGAGCTCCCTGCTCTTGTTCCAACTTTCAGTCCCACTCTCCTATTCCTGCCAGGCCCCGGACATTTTTCTTCCACTCTGGAGAAAAAAATAAAAAATAAATATTGTCAGAACACTGGCTTTATTGTGGTCCTGATAAGGAACAGCATAAAACGGAAATAGTGAGATTTTATTCCCCTCCCACAACTTCCACTCCGACCCTACTCCCTTAATATTTACTTATGAACTTCACTTCATATTAGTTCTTACTGTCAGTTTTTTTTTTTTAAAACAAAGTCTCACTCTGTCACCCAGGCTGGAGTGCAGTGGCACAATCTCGGCTCACTGCAACCTCTGCCTCCTGGGTTCAAGTAATTCTCCTGCCTCAGCCTCCCAAGTAGCTGGGACTACAGGTGTGCACCACCATGCACGGCTAATTTTTGTATTTTTTAGTAGAAACAGGGTTTCACCATATTGGACAGGCTGGTCTCGAACTCCTGATCTCATGATTCGTCTGCCTCGGCCTCCTAAAGTGCTGGAATTACAAGCATGAGCCACTGTGCCCCGGCCTGGTGTTAGTTTTGTTGCCAACAGGGCTGCCACGTGGGGTGTGCCCTCACAACTCCAAGGGTTCCATTCTACAAATTGCCCAATGAACGGTGCCCCCGGAGTTGTGCTGTGATTGCCTGTGAAGTCACGTGTCCCTTAATGAGAAGGCTATGTTTTGGGAAACGTGTTGTTAGGCGATTTCGTCATGGTGAGAGCATCAGAGCGTACTACACAAACCTAGATGGCACAGCCTACTACACACCCAGGCTAACGGTGGAGCCTGCGGCTCCCAGGCTGCAAACCTGGACAGCACGTGACAACTGTAGGCCAGCGGTCCACAACTTTTTGGCCCCAGGGACCGGTTTCGTGGAGACTATTTTTCCAAGGATCAGGGTGAGGCGTATGGTTCCGGGATGATTTCAGCGCATGACATTTATTGTGCACTTTATTTCTATTAGAATTACCTTGTAATATATAATGAAATAATTACACAGCTCACATTAATGTAGAATCAATGGGGGCCCTGAGCTTGTTTTCCCACAGCTAGACGATCCCATCTGGGGGTGATGGGAGACGGTGACAGATCATCAGCCATTAGATTCTTAAGGGGCACGCAACCTAGATCCCACGCATGCGCAGTTCACAATAGGGTCTGCCCTCCTGTCAGGATGTAACGGTGCCACTGATCTGACAGGAGGCGGAGCTCAGGGCTCATGCACGCGATGGGGAGTGGGTGAAATACAGATGAAGCTTTGCTCACTCACCTGTCACTCACCTCCTGCTGTGCAGCCCAGTTCCTAACAGGCCACGAACCCGTGCCTTGTGGGCTTGGGGACCCCTGCTGTAGGCAATGGTAACACAATGGGAAGTATCTGTCTCTAAACACATCTAAATGTGGAAGGCATACAGCACAGGCCGGGCGCTGTGGCTCACACCTGTAATCCCAGCACTTTGGGAAGCCGAGGTATCACCTGAGGTCGGGAGTTCCAGATCAGCCTCACCAACATGGAGAAACCTCGTCTCTACTAAAAATACAAAAATTAGCCGGGCATGGTGGCCGGCGCCTGTAATTCCGCTACTCGGGAGGCTGAGGCAGGAGAATCGCTTGAACCTGGGAAGTGGAGGTTGCAGTGAGCTGAGATTGTGTCACTGCACCACTGCACTCCAGCCTGGGTGACAGAGCAAGGAAAGAAGGAAAGAAGGAAAGAAAGAAAGAAAGAAGAAAGAAAGAAAGAAAAGAAAGTGAGAGAGAGAAGGAAAGAAAAAAGAATATAGTACAAATACCGCGTTACAGTCTTATGGGACCACCGTCGTATATGCGGTTCATCATTAACCATTGAAAACGTCCTTATGTGATGCATGACTGCACGTTTATTTATAGCATCTCATTTTTATTGTCTGTGGCAGAGTAATCCTTCCTGCTTTGGCGAATGTTTTCTGCTTTGTAAAAGTAACACAAACACGTGGGGAAAAGCTCAAGCAGTGTAAAAGCCTACAAAAGCATACATGGCAAAAAAGAATCTCTTCCTTCTCACTTCCTCTGACATTTCCCAGTTCCTCTTCACAAGCACCTCTGTGGCCAGTTTTTAGTGTGTCCTTTTAGAGACAGAAACAAATCTCTGTCTCTCTCTCTCCCTGTCTGTCTCCAGTTGCCCCTTGACTGGGGGATTGTTTCTAGGACCTTCCACAGATACCGAAATCCGTGGCTGTTTGAGTCCCTTACGTAAAATAAAGTAACATTTGTATATAACTTATGCACATCCTCCTGTAACTTCAAATCAACTCTAGATTATTTATAATATATAATGCAATGTAAATAGTTGTTTTAATGTATCATTTAGTGAATAATGACAAGAAAACAGTCTGTTCAGTACAGATACCTTTTTTCTTTGAATATATATGTGTGTGTATATATTTTTTTTTTCAAAAATATATACATAGAGAGAGAGACAGAATCTTGCTCTGTCACCCAGGCTGAAATGCAACAGCACCATCTTGGCTCACTGCAACCTCCGCTTCCCAGGTTCAAGGAACCCACCTTCTCCTGCCTCAGCCTCCTGAGAAGCTGAGATTACAGGTGCGTGCCACCATGCTGCGCAATTTTTTATATTTTTGGTAGAGATGGGGTTTCACCATGTTGTCTAGGCTGGTCTCGAATTCCTGACCTCAGGTGATCTGCCCACCTTGGCCTCCCAAAGTGCTGGGATTACTGGTGTGACCCACTGCGCTTGGCCTCTTTTAATTTTTTTTTTTTTGAAATGGCATCTCGCTTTGTGTCCCAGGCTGGAGTGCATTGGGGTGATCTCAGCTCAATGCAACTTCTACCTCTTGGGTCCTGGTTCAAGGAATTCTGTCTCAGCCTCCGGAGTAGCTGAGATTACAGGCGTGTGCCACCAGGCAGGGCTAATTTTTGTATTTTTAGTAGAGACGGGGTTTCACTGTGTTGGCCAGGCTGGTCTCGAACTCCTGAGCTCAGGTGATTTGCCCACCTCGGCCTCCCAAAGTGCTGTGATTACAGGCATGTGCCACTGTGCCCAGCTTTTTTGAATATTTTTGATCCATAGTTGGTTGAATCTACGAATGGATGGAACCCATGGGTATGGAGGGCGAACTGTACACACACACACACACACACACGCACGCACACACACATACACACACGCACACACACGCATATGTAGCATGCTTCTCTATACTTCTGGTGTTTCTCTACAATTTTGTTTTGCATCAGAGTCTTGTAGATGGATTGGCAAGTTATAGTTCTCAAGCCAAATCTATCGCACTGTTCTGTGTGGCCTGCAAGCTAAGAATGGTTTTTACCTTTTTTTTTTTTAGACAGAATTTTGTTCTTGTTACCTAGGCTGTAGTCCCATGATGCAATCTCGGCTCACTGCAACCTCTGCCTCCCAGGTTCAAGTGATTCTCCTGCCTCAGCCTCCCAAGTAGCTGGGATTATAGGCATGCACCCCCACACTTGGCTAATTTTTTGTATTTAGTAGAGACGGGGTTTCACCATGTTGGTCAGGCTGGTCTCGAACTCCAGACCTCAGGTGATCCACCCACCTCAGCCTCCCAAAGTGCTGGGATTTCAGACATGAACTACCACGCCTGGCCGGATTTTACATTTTTAAATGATCTTTTAAATTTGAAAGAAAGGCCAGGCACAGTGTCTCACACCTATAATCTCAACACTTTGGAAGGCTGAGGCGGGCAGATTGCTTGAGATCAGGAGTTTGAGACCAGCCCAGCCAAAATGGTGAAACCCCGTCTCTACTAAAAATACAAAAATTGTCTAGGCGTGGTGGTGCATGCCTGTAATCCCAGCTACTTGGGAGGCTGAAACATGAGAATCGCTTGAACCCAAGAGGCGGATGTTGCAGTGAGCCGAGATTGTGCCACTGCACTCTAGCCTGGGAGACACAGTGAGACTTGATGTCAAACAAAACAAAACAAAACAAAACAAAACAAAACAAAACAAAACAAAACAAAACAAAACTGAAAGAAGAAGAATGCTTTATGACACACTAAAATGATATAAAATGTACATCTGTGTCCATAGATAAAGTTTTACTGATACACAGCCCAGCTGCTTTGTGTGCTGTCTGTGGCTGCTTTTATGCCACGATGGCAGAGCTGAGCAGCTGCAGCACAGACTGTACGGCCTGCCACACCCAAAGGATTTTCTATGCAGCCCTTTACAGAAAAAGTCTGCAGATGTGGCTCTGTATCTTGCGCATCTTGCTCTGTACCTTGCTATTCTCACCTCGCGACGGATCCCAGCGACTTTGGCTATTAGCACATAGTGAGCTACTTTATTTCTTTGAACAAAGCCTCTGACATCTGCCACTGTATCACCGGGCCATTATGTGTCCCGTTCTTACAACAAACTCTTAAACTCTTGTTTAAACGAAAAGACTTCATGTCTTAGGAAAGTTTCAAAATTCCTGACAAGGACACGAAATCTGAAGGAGTCATTCTGTTTATTACTTATATCTTGTTCTCTCAGAAATCGGATTTGTGGTGGCTTTCCAGAGGAGGGGCAGACCCAATAAAACCATGAAACCACGAAGGCAGAGGTGAAATCGCAGGAAAGGATTGGATTGGAGGTGCCTGTCCTTCCCAGCTGAGGAAGCCTGGATTATATTTGAGCTCAAGGCTTTATTTGACTCATATTTGCAGATGATGCAAAAATCTCTGTGGGTGTTTATTTTCCTCAAGAGGGAGTTTGAAGGCAGAATGCCTCTGAGAAGTTGGAAAAGAGGCCAAGCAGGATAAGATAGAACAGCGTTTCCTACCCTCATGTTTGCCAAATCTGGAAGCAAACGGTCTATTATTTACTTAATATTTTTCTTTAACTTGTATTTTTCTTTCAAAAACTCTTAAATATAGTTGTTTCATCCAAAGAAAAAATGCCTATGAATTCGTGGTTCTGACTGATAAGTTAGCTACATATATGTTTTTTCTTTCTTTTTTTTTTCTAAGATGGAGTCTTGCTTTGTCACCCAGACTGGAGTGCAGTGGCACGATCTGGGCTCATTTCAACTCCACCTCCCGGGTCCAAGCGATTCTCCTGCCTCAGCCTCCGGAGTAGCTGGGACTACAGACACCACCACCATGCCTGGCTAATTTTTGTATTTTTAGTTGGGGTTTCATCATGTTGGCCGGGCTGGTCTCGAACTCCTGACCTCAAGTGTTCTGCCAGTCTCGGTCTCCCAAAGTGCCAGAATTACAGGTTTAAGCCACCATGCCCAGCCTATATGTTTTTTCAAATGCACTTACATACTTAATAAATACTAAAAGCTCTGCCATCGTGGCATAAAAGCAGCCATAGAGAAGGCAGGATTATTTTAAAACACACAAACGGCCGGGTGTGGTGGTTCACACCTGTAATCTCAGCACTTTGGGAGCCCCAGGTGGGTGGATTATGAGGTCAGGAGTTCAAGGCCGACCTGGCCAAGATGGTGAAACCCCGTCTCTGCTAAAAATACAAAAATAACCTGGGCACGGTGGTGGGCACCTGTGATCTCAGGTACGTGGGAGACCGAAGCAGGAGAATCGCTTGAACCTGGGAGGCAGAGGTTACAGTGAGCCGAGACCATGCCACTGCAATCTAGCCTGGGTCAAAAAAAAAAAAAGAAAAAAAAGCCACGCAAACACAACTTCATTCATGTACCACCTGTGATCATATTGCGAACCAACAAGGATACCTGTGCTACATGTTTTTAAATGCTAGAGTGTCAGACATCGGGGGTTGCCTTGCCAACTGCCATTCCCCTCTTCTTTCCTGCTGAGAAAACCCTGACTGTGCAGCTGGCTATGTGCCCAGTCCTAGAGGAAAACCCACATTTGCTTTAGCCAGTCATGGCCACCCTGTTCTCCTGGACATGTGATTGGCTCAGGGGTGGTCAGATGACCCAGTTTAACCCAAGGGGAAACTCAGCTGGGGGCTTCTGGGAAAGAGTTTCCTTTCTGACAAGAAAGAGGCACATAAAGAGAAACGTATTTACCCCTTTCCTTCTCTGCCTACTTTGGACATTGTTGTGTGAAGAGGTGGTAAGTGAGCTGTGGCAGCCATCTGAGATGTGAAGACCAGACCCAGGAGAAGTTGCTGACTTGCTGTTGTCGGAGGAGAGGTAGAGTGCAAAGACCCTGAGTCCTTTATGACAGCCTTAAGATGCCAAATACCCCATGCAGTCTCTAGTCTCCAGAAGTCTTTGAAAAAAACAGTAAATGTTATTAGCATCTCCACTGCTGTAGCGGAGCCTCTAAACTAGCTTAATAGACCCAGCTGGCTCTGTGTTTTAGAGCTGGACTCCAGGGTCAAACACACTCATGGCCATATTCCAGCTCCACCAAATACTCCTGGCTCTGTTACCCAAGGCGAGTCACTTGAGACCGAGTCTCTGCCACCCAGGCTGGAGTGCAGTGACATGATCTCGGCTCACTGCAATCTCCGCCTCCAGGGTTCAAGCAATTCTCCTTCCTCAGCCTCCTGAGTAGCTGAGATTATAGGCGCATGCCACCACACCCGACTAATTTTTGTATTTTTAGTAAAGATGACGTTTCACCATGTTGGTCAGGCTGGTCTTGAACTCTTGACTTCAGGTGACGTGTCTGCCTTGGCCTCCCAAAGTGCTGGGATTAGAAGCATGAGCCACTGCAACTGGCTGTGACCTCACTTTTCTAAGCCCTTGTTTTCCTGTCCATAAAACTGCACTGGTTATCTCAGACAGACTTTCGAGAAACAATTGTTAAATTTATTTAGACCACTTAGAACATAGTAAGTGATAACTGCTATCATCATCATCATCATCATCATCATGTCTTGAGTATTCATTCAGTCCTCTTAAAATAGGGGGAGGACAACATGGACAGAGACAGGAAGACAGGAAGTTGACAGCACCTAATTAAGGCCACTAGCCAGGCACATACAGATGAGCAGAAAATGATGTGAGTGTCAGAGCTGACCACAAGCTGCAGATGAGTCAGTTTTTCAGTGAACAAGCTCGATGCAAGCCTGGAAGGATGGGTGACAAGCACGATAGGCAGACTCCTGGCTGTGAACCTTCTGTTCCATGATGCATGACTCACACCTTTCCAGGAGCACTGGGTTTACATTTGGTTATCTCATCATTTTAAAGGATGTGGGGAAGCTGTCCTGGGTCCAGAGGCATGGAGACGGTGACCCAGGGGCGATTTACGTAAGAAGCTGGAAAGATTCAGGGGCAAGGTCATCATCATCACTGCCTCCATGGGAAGTGTTTAATTTATAAACAAAGCAGCTGTTGGCCATGCCTACAGCAGCCTGAATGAAAGGAATGGACCACGAGGTTGTCTTGAGCGGAAAGAGCACGGGTGGTGAGTCAGTAAACTCATGACTCCACCACGTGACACTGGGGAAGTTCTCTCTGCACTCCAGACCTCAGTATCTCTGTGTGTATGGTGGGAATCCAGAGTAACTTATGTCCTGAGGTGGTGTGACAGGTAGAGATGCATTCGGCTGCAAGTAACTGGAAATCCACCTGACTGTGGCTCAGACCTAAAAGGGTTTCTTTATAGTGCCAAGTAAAAAGTTCAGAGGGAGGCAATTCTTGTTTCTTGTGCCTCAGCCTCCCCCGTAGCTGCCATTACAGGTGCATGCCACCACGCCCAGCTAATTTTTGTATTTTTAGTAGAGACAGCATTTCACCATGTTGCCCAGGCTGGTCTCAAACTCCTGACCTCAAGTTATTCACCTGCCTCAGCCTCCCAAAGTGCTGGGATTACAAGTGTGAGCCACAGTGCCCAGCCTTCAACTCTCAGATTTTACATGGATGTCTCATGGTCTGCCTTTGCCATAGCTGTTTGTTTTCCGGCCTGGAAATAGCTATACATCCACTTGTATAATCAGGGTCTTTTGGTTGAAAGTGACAGAAACAAACCCAACTCAGACTGACTTAAGAAAAAAAATAGTGTGTGTTTCTGTAAATGTTTTGGCTTTTGTAAATGAAAAGTCCAGATGGTTTCAGCTTCAGGAATGGCTAGATCTAGGTGTTCACCCGTTGTTTAGGAATCATGTTGTTTCCACTTCTCAGCTCTGTTTTCCTCTGTATCAGTTAGGGTCACCCTATGTGGTGGCAAAAATAGTCCCTGGTATCCCTCAGCTTCCATTCTGCCAGGTGAGAAGAAGCTGACTTTTCTATGGAGCCTCAGCACATGTCTGGGGATTGACTGTGATTGGCCAGACTTGGGTCACATGCTGATCTCAGACCCATCCCTGGGGCCGGGGGGATGGAATATGCTGACTGCCCAGGCCTGATTCATCTAGCCCCTCTGGTGGGGGAGGCACATGGGGTGATGGTGGTGGAAGGATACTGTGAGCAGAACATGGGGGAGGAACAGTAGTCAAGTACAAACAGCAGCTGGCCACTGAACCAGCCCCTCGCCTGGCCTGCCATGTCTACTTTGAGGCTCCTTTGGACTTGCCTAGTGGGCAGTAATTGCTTGTCAATGAGAGTGATGCTATAAGTAGGTGCAGGAAGGGCCTGATCTCAGGAGCCATTTCCCAGGGGTAGTTAGACAGCTTCTGGTTTTTCATGTCCTGCCCATCTTCCTTCTAACCTCATAGGCTGGCTGGCATCCATTCAAACTGCCAAGCCTCAGTGGCAGAGCGCGGCTGCTTCATGGGCTGTGTACCACAGTGGGCACCCGCCCACTGCAGGCCTGGGCAGAGGAAGGGTGAATCAAGAGTGGCTCACTCTGCCCTGTGGAAAGTGCCCAGGGGGCTCCTGCCTGGGGTCGGATGAGCAGGGGCTGACACAGGCAGCCATCACCCTCCTCTTTCCTTCTCATCGGCTGCTCCCACAGGCCACACGTTCCCTGGTTCTCTTTCTCACCAGAAACCTCCTAGGAATCTCCTTCATGCCTGAGTCACTGAGCAGGTGCCTGCAGGGACTGGGCGGCTGATGCTGCAGAGGGAGGCGGGCTGAGGGGACTGGCAGGCTCCGGCACATGCTCTTTATCTGCGGAGTGAGGCACCTGGGGCTCACTGCAGCCATCGTGGCCCCGTGAGAATGCGGGAGCCATGTAGCCAATCCTTCTGGATTTTTAAAAAGTAGACTTTATTTTACTTATTTACTTATTTATTTATTTTTGAGACAGAGTTTTGCTCTGTTGCCCAGGCTGGAGTGCAGTGGCGCGATCTCGACTCACTGTAACCTCCACCTCCCGGGTTCAAGCGATTCTCCTGCTTCAGCCCCCGAGTAGCTGCGATTACAGGCATGTGCCACCACACCTGGCTAATTTGTCTCTTTAACAGAGATGGGGTTTCTCCATGTTGGTCAGGCTGGTCTCGAACTCCCAACCTCAGGTGATCCACCCGTCTTGGCCTCCCAAAGTGCTGGGATTATAGGCTCGAGCCTTTTATGGTTATTTCTTGATCATATGCTAAACAAGGGGTGGGTTATTCATGCCTCCCCTTTTCAGACCATATAGGGTAACTTCTCAGCGTTGTCATGGCTTTTGTAAACTGTCATCATGCTGGTGCGAGTGTAGCAGTGAGGACGACCAGAGGTCACTCTGGTGGCCATCTTGGTTTTGGCGGGTTTGGCCAGCTGCCTCACTGCAACCTGTTTTATCAGCAAGGTCTTCATGACCTGCACTTTGTGCTGACCTCCTGTCTCACCCTGTGACTTAGAATGCCTTTATTTTTTTAAAGAAACTTTAGGCTTACAGCAAAATGGAGAGAAAGGTACAAAGATTTCTTATGTCCCCCCTCCCCCGACACAGGCACAGCCTCCGCTATTCTCAACATCGCCCACCAGCGTGGGACATCTGATACAACTGATGAACTACATGACGCATCATTGTCACCCAAAGTCCATCATTTGCTTCAGGGTTCACTCTTGGCGTTGTACATCCTATGGGTTTGGACGAATGTGTGATGACAGGAATCCACCACTGTCGTATCATAGAGCCACGTCACTGCCTGAAGTCCTCTGTGCCCCGCCTAGACATCCCTCCCTCCCTCCCTCTCACTCCTGGAAGCCACTGATCTTTGTCCTGTCTCCGTAGTTGTGTGTTTCCCCTGATTTTTTTTTTTTTGGCGTCTTCTTGCAGTAGCCATTGGCTTCTGCTGCCCCACCAGCATCCACTCTGAATAGTCGCCACCCAGGCCAGGTTGGTTAAATATTTTGAATACTATTCCCGAAAATATCCCTTTCTTTTTTTTTTTTTTTTTTTGAGACGGAGTTTCGGTCTTGTTGCCCAGGCTAGAGTGCAATGGCGCGATCTCAGCTCACCGCAACCTCCGCCTCCTGGGTTCAAGCAATTCTCCGGCCTCAGCCTCCCGAGTAGCTGGGACTACAGGCGCACGCCACCATGCCCGGCTAATTTTTGTATTTTTAGTAGAGACGGAGTTTCACCATATTGACCAGGATGGTCTCGATCTCTTGACCTTGTGATCCACCCGCCTCGGCCTCCCAAAGTGCTGGGATTACAGGCATGAGCCACCGCGCCTGGCGAAAATATCCCTTTCTTTACATACTGATGATAAATTCTAATTTTACAAAAACGTCACACAGGCCAAATCAGTCTGTATTTCACCCATGGGCCACCCGTTTGAGACATTGGACATGGGAATTAAGAAAGAAGCTGGAGTCTAGAAGTGCTGTTTCAGCTCTGCCACCGCCTAGCTGTGCCACCTTGGGCTAGTTGCTTTGCCTCTCTGACCCTGTCTGTCGAGCAGAGGCCTTGAGCATGTGATTGTTGGTGTTCCCTCAGCGCCAATCTGAGGCCTGATGTTGTGGCATATTCAAAAGCCTCCAGGGATTGCAGTGTGCACAACACACCAAAACATACCAGAATTGCTCTTATAAAATCATCAAAACACCAAAAATCCCCAGAAACATACAGGCTCTTGGGCCAGCGAGAAAGGAGAGATTGGCAGGTTGAGACTTGCTGTCTGCTTGCCTGGGCAAAGGGAAAACCAACTTTTCTACATCTCAGAAACCCTCTGTTACTCTAGTTTCCTTGACAAGGACCAGTGTTGACCCAGGGTCAGGAGCCCGGCTCTGGAGCCAGGCAGTCTGGGATCTAATCCCATTTCTGCCAAGTGCTAGCTGTGTGGCCTTGGGTGAGTAACTTAACCTGTCTGTATTTTACGGCTTCAGGGCTGCTCTTCACGTCATGGTCTGTGTGATAGGGGTCCTCGGGAGCTGGGGAGTGCGTGGCTATTCTGGTGGCTCTGAGGTCCTTGTCCAGGAAATGGGAATAACGTCTGTGAGGATTAAATAAGTGAATGCATACAACGTGCTTGTGGCAGGGCCTGGCACCGGGCAGCGGCTGGCTGGGCATTGCCGGCAGAAGTGGTGCTCGTTCTGCTCTGTGCCACACACGTTGTCTGCACCTGGCACTGCTGTGTTGCAAGTGTCCCACTTTCAAGAAGAGAACACTGAGGCTCAGAGAAGAAAACTGTGGTTCAGAGACGGTCAGGAACCTACCCAGGGTCACCCAGCTAGTAAGTGGCGGATAACAGCAACAACAACAGCAAGAACACAAACGCGATAGTGGAACAAGATTGGAAACAGCTAATACCAATTTGGCACCATTTGTTGCCACGTGCTGGGTCTGCGGCTTTAAGCACATGACCTTGGAGTCTGGCTCCAACACCCGTGCTCCGCTTCTCTCAGCCCGCCCTGTGCTCTGCTTCTCTCAGCCCGCCCTGGGTGGACATATTTCCCACTGCCCTAAACTCCGCTTGGAAGCTGAGAGAGGGTCGGCTCCAGCAGGCCTGTGAGCACGCCAGGGCGTGGGTCTCTGAGTCTAGCTCTCCGGGTTCATGGATCACTTCCCAGTGGGACACCCTGGCCCAGTGACCAGAGCCTCACCCCTCACTCCCCTTTTATCCTTGAATTTCAAAGCACTTTATACTCACACGCTAATCAGAGAAGACACCTTCCCGTGCTCCAGAGAGGCAGGTATTTTTAATTAACTGCTCTTGTGAGGTCACAGGGCCTGGGGGCTACAAACTCTAATTCCAGGATACGATCCAGGGTGTCTTTGACTGCCACCTCCTCAGAGGCCCTCCTGGACTACCCAGTCCAAAGTAGCACCCCCCCCCCCCATCTCATGCACCTGATCGGTTCCTGTCTACTCCCTGCCACTGTTTTGTTTTGGTTTTTTTTGAGACATGGTCTCTCTCTGTCACAGTGGCACAATCTTGCTCACTGCAACCTCCGCCTCCCAGGCTCAAGCGATTCTCCAGCCTCAGCCTCCCAGCTCAGCCTCCTGAGTAGCTGGGATGACAGGCATGAGCCACCATGCCCGGTCTTTTAAAAAAATTGTGTATTTTTTTACGTATCGATTTACAATAGTAACAGCAGCTATATTTATAGAACAGCAACTGCTGGGCGTGCCCTTTGATGGTATTATCCTCCCATGGCACAGAGAGGTTAAGGAACTTCTTCAAGGTCACACAGCAGATGAGGAAGCTGTATTTTTTAGGCTTGTTTGTTCATTTGTGTGTGCTTAGTGTTTGTCTTCCCCAGGAGAACATCTGTTTTGTTCATTGCTGTGTCCCAGTGCCTAGAACAGTGCCTGGCATCTGGTAGGCACTCAATAAATACTTGTCGATGGGGTGAATTTGGAATCCTGCACTCGGCTTGCATCAGGGCCCAAGTCTTTGTGTAAACATAGACAACTCCTTCTGTGCCTCAGGGAGAAGGAAAACCACAGGTGGCTCTTTCCTAACTCTCTGCTCTTTCACACCTCCAGCTTTTGCTCAAGTGGCTTCCTTTGCTTGCTTTCTCCTTTTCCATCATTTAGCTCAGAGGTCAGTAAACTATGGCCTGGGGGCCAAATCTGGCTCAGCTTCTGGTTTTGTTAATAAAGTTTTATTGGAACACAGCCACATCTTATTTCAGTTTTATCTATGGCTGCTTTAGATCTGTAATCATAGTTGTGACAGAAACTCATGAAACATAAATATTTACTATCTAGCCCTTTATAGAAAAGGTTTTTGAGCCCTACTCTAGCTGACTTTACCCTTTAAGAATGAATTAAAAGGCGTCCTCCTCCAGGAAGGATTCTGTGATTTCCCAGGCTGGGTTAAGGGGTCCTGTTAAGTGTTCTCATAGGCCCATGCTGCCCTCTAATATAGAGTTTGTCCCCCTCTAGGAGCCTTCTTAGACATTTTTCCCTGATCACCCAACCCCCTCCCTATGACATTTTTAAATTGACAAATAAAAACTTGTATATATTTTTAATTGACAAATAAACATTGTAAATATTTATTTGCATAAATTTATAAATTTTGGCTGGGTGTAGTGGCTCACACTTAGTAACCCCAGCACTTTGGGAGGCTGAGGTGAGTGGATCACCTGAAGTCAGGAGTTCGAGACCAGCCTGGCCAACACAGAGAAACCCTGTCTCTACCAAAAATACAAAAATTAGCTGGGCATGGTGGCGTGCACCTGTAATCCCAGTTACTGGAGAGGCTGAGGCAGGAGAATCACGTGAACCCAGGAGGCATAGGCAGAGGTTGCAGTGAGCCAAGATTGTGCCACTGCATTCCAGCCTGGGTGACAGAGTGAGACTCCATCTAAAAAAAAAAAAAAAAAGGAAATTGGGAAATTTCATATGAAAGTCCAAACTTCTGTCTTCTCTGAAACAGAAGGGGAAACTCTGGCAGCTCTGGGCCTGCGTTTCTCATTGGCAGGGATTTGGGTGGAGATGAGTGGCAGCTGCCCCTTTATTTTAATTTAATTTAATTAATGTGTTAACTAATGTATTTTTGAAAGAGTCTTGTTCTGTCGCTCAGGCTGGAGTGCAGTCGCACGATCTTGGCTCACTGCAGCCTCCGCCTCCTGGGTTCAAGCGAGTCTCATGTCTCAGCCTCCTGAGTAGCTGGGACTACAGGCCCACACCACAGCACCCAGCTAATTTTTGTATTTTTGATAGAGACAGGGTTTCACTATGTTAGCCAAGCAGGTCTCGAACTCCTGACCTCAAGTGATTTGCCCGCCTCAGCCTCCCAAAGTGCTGAGATTATAGGCATGAACCACCGTGCCCGGCCAGCTGCCCTTTACACCAGACATACACTCACGAGTTCACCCCGGTCTCCACCCCTCCCTGCTGCTCCTTGACCCTGAGACCAAGAAGTAGTTGCCGTCATTTAGTACTGGGTAGTTTCCTGACACTCACCCCGCCCCCTTCGCGTCTTTGCACTTCCTACTGGGCTCCTCACACCTTTTGAGTCTTTGACCTCAGGATGTCATGGCAGGAAGGTCGTAGTTAGAGACCTGAAAGCCGTGGGGTGGCAGTCAACAGACTGTGGACTCTCAGATCCAGTCCTCGGCGTCCCTACTCAGCTCTGTATGGCAGGAACGATACTGCCCCGACTTCTCTGGCGACCTCCTGAGTCTGGCCAATGGGAGGTGGCACTGGAGGGTGAGAGACACACAGGTGTTTCTTGTTCTATGCCTCGGGCATTAGAGGTGCATCTCTGTGGCCCCGGTTCCCATCAGGCAGACCCTCCCTGGTTTTAGCCCTCACCTACCTCCTCCTCTGTCCCTCCAGCCCTAGGGACAGTAGGTCTGCTGTGGGCTTGCCTCACCCTCCTGTGGCCTCTCAGCTTCTCCAATGCCTGTGTGACCAATTCCTTGTGTTAAACTCCCTCTGTTGAAGGGCCTTGGGTGTGTGCCAGAGGCAAGTGACTTCTCTCTGGGGAACAGGGACATTGAGCTCAATTGTCTCAGAGTCCTTTGATTGCTGCCTCATTTCTGAGCTCGATCTTCGTGACTCCAGCTGATCAGACACTATAGGGCTTTCATGCAGGCTCCAGTGAGGCAGGAGGAAGAAGGTCTCCCAGAGGTGCTGGTGACGGATGCTTTGATGGGATGTTCGCTCCCAAAGGCTGACTTGCCCTCACACAGCCTCCTCCTACAGGACTCGGTAGAGCCTCACTTCCTTTCTTTTTTTTTGAGATGGAGTCTTGCTCTGTCACCCAGGCTGGAGTGCAGTGGTGTGATCTCGGCTCACTGCAACCTCCGCCTCCTGGGTTCAAGTGATTCTCCCACCTCAGCCTCCCAAGTAGCTGGGATTACAGGCATGCACCATTATGCCTGGCTAACTTTTGTATTTTTTGGTAAAGAGAGGGTTTTGCCATGTTGGCCAGGCTGGTCACAAACTCCTGACCTCAAGGGATCCACCCGCCTTGGCCTCCCAGAGTGCTGGGATTATAGGCGGGAGCCATTGCACCCAGCCTAGACACTCATTTTCCAAAATACCCCAGTGAGATGCCGTGTAGAAGCACACTCAGCCTATGTGCGCATGCGTGCGGGGACACACACACACACACACACACACACACACACACACACACATACACACACACTCTCAAATGAAGAATTCCCTGACAGGTCTCTAACTGTGACCCTCCTGCCATGACATTCTGGGGTAAAAATCTCAAACGGCTTTAGGAGCCTGTAGGAAAAGCAAATGGAGTGGGACCAATTCTGCCCTGGTGACACAGGGGAGGGGAGACTCAGGCGTCCAGCTGGAGCCTTTTTCTGACTGCTGGGAGGGACCAAACATGAGCTCTGAACTGGGAGGCTGAGAGACAAAACCCGGCACTGCCACAGCACTTCATATAGAACCACTAGGTGACCAGGCCTGGCTTTGGCTCTTGCCAGACTAGTGGCAGTGGCGGGGTGCTGGGGGTTAAATTTTGTATGGGAGGATCCATTGTGATACAAATGGCGTAGCTGCTCCATGCTTTCTGGAGCTCAGGAAATTGCAGCTTTGTGCTAACGGTGATCACATTGGTAGGGGACGATTAATTAAAATATTACAAACAAAAAGGAGTGATGTTGAATGTCTTTTCTGACTGCTTTTGGTGAGAAATCCAGGGAATTCTTCACTTTGCGCGCGTGTGTGCGTGTGTGCGCGCTTGCCTGCATGTGTGTGTGCGTGTGTGCGTGTGTGTGCGAGCGTGTGCGTGTGCGTGCCAAGTGTGTTTCTACACAGCATCTCACTGGGGTATTTTGGAAAACAGGTGCCGACAGTGCACTGTGAGAGGAGGCTGTGCGAGGCCAGCTCAAGCTTGGGACTAAATGTTGGCCCCCTCTTTGGTTGGTGTCTGTCCTCCCCTCCAGATTGGGAGCTCCAGAAGGACAGCAACTTGCCTGCTTTGTTCCCCATGGATCCATGAGCTGGCCACAGTAGGTTCAAAAATATTAAGTAAAACCTTCAGTGACAGCTAGCTTGTCCTCTGCAAGGTCCTGGTGTGTCCTCTGGGATCCTCTGGACATTTGCATGTGCTGTTCCCTCTGCCTGAGTAGCTCTTCTTGTCTCTTTGGCTCAGTTAATACCCCATCTCCATTCATATCTCAGTTCCATGTCACCTCCTCAGGGAAGCCTTCCCTGATTTTCTAGACAAGATTGGGCCCCCCTGTTAAATGTCTTTCTATGATTCATTCATCCCTTAAACATTTAATGACTTATCCAACAAACAGCCACAGGGCTCTTACTGTGCTCCAGGTTTTGTTCCAGGTGCTGGGGACACAGAACCTGCTCACATTCACAGAGCCTGTATTTGGGGGTCATTCCACACATAAGTAAACAATATAACTTCAGGCTGTGATTGGGCTATGAAGCCAACATGCCATGGTAACATGGTTAGAAAGTGACTGGTGGCAGGTGGTGGGGGACGGGTGGTGAGGGGACCCCATCTGAATCAAGATTTGAACCAGAAGAAGAAGCCGGCCATCGGGAGATCTGGGGAAAGGCATCTGTGTGCGGAGAGGGAACAGCAAGTGCAAAGGTCCTGAAGCAGGAGCATGTCCAGCACACCTGAGAAGCAGCCAGCAGCCCATCAAGGCTAGAGCAGGGAGAGGAGAGCTAGGGAGAGGAGAGGGCAGGAAAGGGAAGGCGTGGCTCAGGCTGGACGGCAGTGGCACGATCTCAAATCACTGCAACCTCCACCTCCCAGGTTCAAGTAATTCTCCTGCCCTGCCTCAGCCTCCTGAGTAGCTGGGATTACAGGCATGAGCCACCACGCCTGGCTAATTTTTGTATTTTTGGTAGAGATGGGGTTTCACCATGTTGGCCAGGCTGGTCTCGAACTCCTGACCTCAGGTGATCCATCCGCCTCAGCCTCCCAGAGTGCTGGGATTACAGGTGTGAGCCACCGTCCCCGGCCTGAAGGGATTTATTTATTTATTTGAGATGGAGCCTTGCTCTGTCATGCAGGCTGGAGTGCAGTGGCATGATCTTGGCTCACTGCAAACTCTGCCTCCCAGGTTCAAGTGATTCTCCTACCTCAGCCTCCCAAGTAGCTGTGACGACAGGAGTGCGCCAACACACCCAGCTAATTTTCGTATTTTAAGTAGAGATGGAGTTTCGCTATGTTGGCCAGGCTTGTCTCAAACTCCTCACCTCAAGTGATTCACCTGCCTCAACCTCCCAAAGTGCTGGGATTACAGGCGTGAGCCACCGGCCCATTGGAGGGAGGGTTTTAACCATGAGGTCCTATTTTGCTTCACAGTCTCAGCCTTCATCCGCATTGGCAATGCTGTATCTGCGTGACTGCGTGGTGCCGGGCTTTCCATCTGATTGTCAGTTGCTGGAGGGGGCAGCCACGTTTGTCCTGATCTGCAGATATCTGTGTCTGACTCTTAGAATGTGCTGGTCTCGGCCTGGGTGCCCCAGAAGCAGACACCGAGACAAGGATTTCAGTGGTTTGTTTGAGAGGTGGTCTAGGAAGTAAGGCAGTGGGGACATGAGACAGGGAGGAGAAGACATGCACGCAGGGGACATTTTTGAGCAAGTTACTGGTCTGGGCAACCGGGGCTCGATCCCACTGGTGAACTCTGGGAGCCAGCGTAAACATGCCTCCAAGCTATTTCCACCAAGGGGCAAGGAAACGGGCATCTTCTGCCACCAACTCCCATCAGTGGTTGGTTGAGGGCAGCTGCAGGGGCATGAACTCTCAGGTACTTCGCTTGTCCTGCGTGGGCTCAGTGGGCAGTGGTGGCCAGAGAACGCCCTTGGCAATAAGATGTAGGTGCTGGCGGTTGGAAGCCATTGGTGAGCAGGACTGGTGGGTGCAGAGGGGCATGGCTGCCGTCTGTATTTCAGTAAAGGGACCACTGCTCCCCGACAGAACAGCAGAGTGAGAAACGCCTCTGGATACGGGTTAGGCACGGGCACCACTCCCTCCTGAATTTTTCGCAAGTCCCTGGAGTCCCTGGTTACCTTTTGCTTCAGTCTCTTGGTTCGGTGTGGCTGAGATGGAAGGTTCTGGAAGCCTGTGACTACAGGAGTGTGCCAGCTAATTTTTGTATTTTAAGTAGAGATGGGGTTTTTATAATTTTGTATTTTAAGTAGAGATTTCAGGGAGAAGAGGAGAAGAAATCTGGGAGCAGTTCCCTCAACAGTCCCCGCTCCTGTCTCACGTGGACAGACAGACAGACAGGCAGCCCTGACGTGTGGGCCCTGCATTCCAGGAGCAGAACCCTTCTTTCCTTCCCCGGCTGGGGAGAACTGGACCGCATTCAGATGGCACCCTGCCCTCCACCCACCACCCGGAAACTGGCCTTGCTGGCGACGGGTGGGTGGGGAGGAAAGTTGAACTGTTGGGGCTTGTTCCCGGCCTCAGGAGCGGGGCAGGCGGCAGGGGTGAGCTGCAGGGACGGGCTGAGGTTAGAGATTCCCTTAATGAAAATTCGTCGCCCTGCAAATGGGCCTGTGTGGACAGGGAGGGTGAGTGATAGGAAGATGCGGTGGGGGCAGAGAGACACCTTCCAGGGGAAGAAACCAGAGACTCCTGCCCAAGACCTGGAGCGCGTGAAACCTCCCACCTCTTGGGGTGCCAGGTGAGGGCTGGGCATCCTCTCGTGAGACCAGGGCTCCTCGCCCACAGCCCTGTTGCTTCTCTCTGGCAGGGGCTGTGCTGTGCGCTGTGGACTACCGAGGAGCATTCCCTGCATCCCCCTAGGGCCAGCAGCTGGCCCTCTCTCCCAGGCATGATGACTGAAAACGCAGGGCCAGTGCGGTGCTCATGCCTGTAATCCCAGCACTTTGGGAGGCTGAGGTGAGCAGATCATTTGAGGTCGGGAGTTCAAGACTAGCCTAGCCAACATGGTAAAACCCTGTCTCTACTAAAAATACAAAAATCAGCCAGGCATGGTGACGGGCGCCTGTAATCCCAGCTACTTGGGAGGTTGAGGCTACTTGAACCCAGGAGGTGGAGGTTGCAGTGAGCCGAGATCACGCCACTATGCTCCAGTTTGCCTGGGAGACTAGAACCCTGTCTCAAAAGAAAAAAAAAAAATGAAATGCCTCCAGGCATTGCCAAATGTCCCCCAGGGTACAAAAGTGTCCCTGGTTAAGACCCACTGCACTAGACCCAAAATAATTAAATTAATAATAATAATAATTTATTTAAAAGTGGGCTAAAGAAAACCCCTTAAACCAACCAGACACAAGGAGGGCTGGCATGGGGACTTGAGGCGGCTCTCCCTTCCACCCCCACTGCTTCTCTCTATTACTTCCCCAGATTAGCAGATCTGGTTCTGCTACCCTTCCCCCAGGATCACTGGGCAGGGGCTTAACCTCTCTGAGCCTCCATCTTCTCATCTGAAAAATGGGCCTTAAGAGTACTTCCTGCACAGGCTCATTTGGAGTGATGATTATAATAATGGCGTTGAGAATAATATAACAGCTCACAATTTCAGAATGCCGGCTTTGTTCCAAGCCCTGAGGTAAGTGATTTACACGTCTCTACACACTGAGGCTTCCCACCTGGCATGTCAGGCTGGGGCTGACAGTGCAGACACCCACTGCCTGTGCCTGGGCTCCTAACTTGCTGTCCTCCCCTCCTTAGGGTGTTACCTCATCCACATTCCAGCCAGTGGGAAAAGAAAATGGGACTGGTATCTCCTTTCCCTTTAAAGTACAACCTGGGCCAGGCACAGTGGTGTGAGCCTGTAGTCCCAGCTACTCGGGAGGCTGAGGCAGGAGCATCGCTTGAGTCCAAGAGTTCTGGGTTGTAGTAGGCGGTGTCAATCGGGTGTCCGCACTAAGCCCAGTGTCATTATGGTGATCTCCCTGGGAGCGGGGCGACCACCAGGTTGCCTAAGAAGGGCTGAAATGGCCCAGATCAGAAACAGAGCAGGTCAAATCTCCTGTGCTGATCAGTAGTGAGATCGCTCCTCTAAATAACCACAGGACTTCAGAGTGGGCAACATAGTGAGACCCTGTCTCTAAAAAAATACAAAAAAGGAAAGAAAAAAAAATACGACCTGGGCTGGGTGTAGTGCCTTATGTCCAACTTATGTAGTGCCTTATATCCAACTCTAGCACTTGGGAGGCCAAGGTGGGAGGGTTGCTTACGGACAGGAGTTTAAGACCAGCCTGAGTAACATAACAAGACGTCATCTCTAAAAAAATTAAAATTAATAATTAAAAAATAAAGCACAACCTGGAAATCAGCCGCATAACTTAGACTCACATCCCATTGGCCAGAACTTGGTCACATGGGTACATCTGACTGCAAGGGAGACTGGGAAATGTAGTTTTTATTGAGACAGCCCTATGCTCAGCCACAAGTTCATTGCTATGGAAGTAGGGGAAGATAGGGACAACTAACAATCTCAACCACATTTCATTTTACAGATGGGGAAACTAAGGCACAGCATGGTTAAGTGGTTCCTCAAGATCACAAAGAGAATAAGGAAATGAGACAATGTATATAAAGTGCCAGGCAACATTTCAGTGCTCAAAGCCAGCCTGCTGTAACCACTCTTCCTATGCATCTTTGGGTACCATCCATTGACATTTGTTTGTATCAAGGGTCTCCTTTAGAGGAGCGTGCTGGAATTTCACGCACTTGGAGGACTGATAAATTTTCTTCTGCCCTTGAAACCCACATCTGTTAGGTCATCCAGGTGAGACCCACAAAATAACCTAACGGTTTTGAGGATAATTTCTTAAGCAGAGCAGAGGACTCCCATGCCCCAGCAGGAGATATGCTGAGGCGAGTTCCCGGCCAGAAAGATTCTCCTAAACTACAAGGAAACTGAGGCCCAGACAGGGGACGGGGCTTGGCCATGGCCACACAGCCAGCTCCTGACAGAGCCACGACTGGGTCTGCAGCCAAGGAGCACTGGCATTTCCCCAGGTCCTTTTCCTGTTTGTGTCTCGTGTTAGCCGTTCTCAGATGTCTCCTGTTCCGTGATATTTCAGTGTGAGGCAATCAGTTGCCGCGGCATGCTCTGTGTATCTGGGCAGGGCCTGTCACATGGTGGGGTGCCTGGGTAGGGCCAACTCATTATCTTTCGAGGGCTTTCTCTTTTGTCTTGATTCAGAGGCATTTCCCAAGATAGGAAAGCCTCCATCTCCTGTCCTAGGCAGCTGTTCCTGAGGGCCTGGTGGGGGAAGGGGGCTGCAGATCTCATTGCTCAGTAAATACATTTACATTTGGTGCCCTTGTGCTCCATGTAGAACCCCCATTCCTGTGGCCAGAGCCTCTCTGGTTCAACTGCTTCACCTTAGAATCTCCTATGAGAGTGAAGGGGGACGAGGGTCCTTGGGGACTTTCATGTTATCCCTCGGGTTTCAGTGGTCCCTACAAAGGTCTCAGTACTTTCAGGGCTCTGGCGTGCCATACGCTTGCCTCTGCCTACCCCAGCCTCCCTGCAGGTACCTGCTGCCAGCTTTCTCTGGCCAGCTCAGGGGATCCCTCACTCATCAACTGCCGTCCAGCTTTTGAAACCCGGTGGCATCACCTCCTCCTCTGCCTGTTCTCTGCCCTGTGAGTTTGTGCCCTTTTACCCTTTCAATGGGATTTCTGGAAGAAGCAGAGGTTTATTCTATGGTGACACCATTTGCTGGCTCCCTAATGGCTGGACCCTCAGTCCTCAACAGCAGAGCTCTGATTTTGTTTGGGGGTGGGAGGTGAGAGGTCCAGCCACAGGACAGGGATTAAGATTGGGTTGTGCCAGTCACACTATCCTACTTCCCTTTCCCAGCCTCCTTTGCAGTGTGGAGCAGAGATATGACCAGTTATGCCTAATGAAATGTGAAGGGAAGTCCTTTCAGGGAGATCACGGGAAATATTTTCTTTGCAGATTGAAAGAACTCAAGGGGAGGCTGAGCATGGTGGCTCATGTCTGTAAGCCTAAAACTTTGGGAGGCTGAGGTGGGAGGATTATTTGAGCTCAGGAGTTGGAGACCAGCCTGGGCAGCATAGTGAGACCTTGTCTCTATCTAAGAAAAAAAAAAAAAAAGCTCCAGGAGGGAGATTTTTTTTTTTTAACCCACCGCCCAACACTCCTATCGTGAACTTCACTAAGGAATGTGATGCTTGGGGCTGTGGCAGCTATATTGTAACTGTGGGGCCACAAGGCTAATGATGAAAAGCCAACACAGAATGGCTAAATATGAAGGTTGAAAGTAGCTGGATGTTGAATGACGTTGCTGAGATGCTTTTTTGACCCTGAAGCCATCAATCTTCAAACGTTTTGTCTGTGAAATAACGGAATGCCTTTACTGTGACTGGGGCCTTATGAAGCTTGCAGCAGAAGGTATTCCTAACTAATATACTTGCGCTCAGGCTACCAGATTTTGGTCCTGCAGTTTCTACCCAAAATTCCACGTGGTGAGACCATCTCTTATTTCTAGGATTGGCTGACATCCCATCTCCCACCTCCCCTTCTAGGGAGCTGATGAACAGGCTGTTGAATCCGCCTGGATCCTTTGCAGCATGAGTGAGATATAAAGAAACATCTTAGATGAATCTTTGACATTGACTCAACTTAAACAGGCGCATTTGCTTACGTTTTGGGGCTTGGATTCTTTGATGTATTATCAGACTTCAGAATTCACAGCATTCAGGGAATTTTTGACTGTATCAGTTAGAGAGACTGCAAATAACAGATGAATCTTAATAACTAATAATTATATGGTGAGTGTAACTTGCCAGGTACTGTAATTAGCACTTCATTTACATTAACTCATTGAATGACTTTTCAACAACCCTACGAAGTGGATACTATCAATCCCTCCATTGGGAAACTAAGGCACAGAGCTTGTCAGTGACATAACTGGGCTGCCACACTTAGAGCCAATTAGCAGTGGCTTTGGCCATAAACGCATCTATCGTTCACAGCCCAGGGGTCCTCCAATCTAGACGGTGGCCATGCTCATTGTTTTAAGATGGGGGCTGGGATCCCATATCCCTTTTACCCATTGGATGTGACAAAAACAAAAATAGAGGAACAAGGGCAGTAGTGGCAACTCCTTAGGGAGAAACGTCTCCCTGGAGTACTTATCCCAGCTGACTTCCTGTTGTGCCTCATTGGCTAGAGTCAGGTCACATGCTCACCTTGGTCCAATCACAGGCAGATTGGAATGGGCATGGCATGCGTGATTAACCAATCACATTCATCCCCTAGGGCCAGGCACTATGGCTACCACTGACCAGGGTTCAGTTAGCCAGGAAGAAGGGATGGGTGTTGGGCAAGCAGCTGGTACCATTTGCCCCAGCAGCTGACGTTTACTGAGCATGTACAGTGAGCCAGGCTCTGTCCTAAGCTCTTCATGTGTATTATCTCACTAGGTCCTCGTGTTATTTATTATTATTATTATTTAGACACAGGGTCTTGCTGTGTTGCCCAGGCTGGAGTGCAGTGGTGTGATCCTAGCTCACTGCAGCCTTGAACTCCTGAACTCAAGCAATCCTCCTGCCTCAGCCTCCCTTGAAGTTAGGATTATAGGAACAGGTCGCCACACCTGGTTAATTAAAAACATTTTTTTTTTTTTTTGTAGAGATGGGGAATCTCACTATATAGCCTAGGCTGATCTCAAACTCCTGGCCTCAAGGGATCCTCCTACCTCAACCTCTCTTGCTATTATTAACCCTATCTATGAGAAACCATCTGAAACCCAGAGAACTTAAATGACTCACCCAGCAAGGTGACTCCAGAGAGGGCTACCAGATAAAATACAGAATGCCCAGTTAGAGTATCAGATATACAAGGAAAATATTTTAGTATAAGAATGTCTCGGCAGAGTGTGGTGGCTCACACCTGTAATCCCAGCACTTTGGGAGTCCGAGGCGGGTGGATCACAAGGTCGGGAGTTCAAGACCAGAGTGGCCAAGAAGGTGAAACCCCATCTCTACTAAAAATACGAAACAATTAGCCAGGCTTGGTGGTGGGCACCTGTAATCCCAGCTACTCAGGAGGCTGAGGCAGAGAATTGCTTGAACCCACGAGGCGGAGGTTGCGGTGAACCGAGATCTTGCCACTGCACTCCAGCCTGGATAACTTGATCCCTTTTGGATTTCTTGTTTTCCTCCTTTTGAAAGAGACGTGGGTACAGAGAAATACGTCCCTGCTCTCAGGAAAACAACAGTGTACACATTGTGATAAATGGCACCTGACATTCAGCCTCAGGACCAGGGAGGCAGTAGGGAGAGGTGGGGAGTGTTGGGGAAACTGGTGTGTCCCCTTCAAATACCTCTGTCCCCAGCTGACTGTTGCCAGGTGGGAATGTGGATTTAGCACAGTGAAATCTTACAGTGTTTTAAGGGAGTAGAAATCTGAATTTTTGTGTGAAATCTCTTGATTTGTGAACATTAGCTCAAAATGCCCTGTGGGCCAAAGGAAATCTGTCTGCTGGCTTGTGGGCAGCCAGGGGAAAGCCTCTGCTCATCAGCTCTGGAAGAGGAGGCTGCAGCTGCCTCAGAAAGAGGAGTGGAGCAGAGGCTGGGCCGGAGGCAGCCTGGGGACTGGGCTGTGCTTGAGGCTAGGCTTACAGCCAGACCTGGTTCCGTTCTCTCTGCCACAGGTAACTGCTGTGTGATGGTAGATGGGTTGCACAGCCTCTGTTTTCCAAAGCATTTAGAGTATGTAATCGTATCCATTCTCCTGTGAGGATTCTACTGAGGGAGCTGACACAGGCAAGGCACCTGGCTTGCAGTGGGTACCCAAGAAATGCTAATCCCCTCTCCTCCCAGGGCTCACTTAGGAGTTGGGGATTTGAACACTGCTTTTCCAGCTCCCCTTCCCTCCCTCTCCTTCCTCCCTCCTTGCTTTCTCCTCCACCTTTTCCTGCTTCCTTTCTTCTCCTTCTCTCTCTTCTTCTTTCATTAAACAGTGTGAAGAATTAGGACCAGGCTTCAGGCCCTGCTATTCCAGTCTTGGGGTGAGACTTGGGGAAACGCTCTTCTCACGGGGCCTTAGTTTCTCCCTCTGTGAAATGGGCAGTTCTGATTGGAGACACAGGTGCACTTTCTGGTGCTAGGGTCATGTGATTCTGTGAGGCCTTGGGGGCCGGGGTCGGGGACAGATGGCAGCCTTGGTGGTGATGGGAGGGGGTGGCTGGGGCATGAGTCAGACTGTGGTCTCAGAGCTGAGGAGTAGAGAACATCACGGCACATAGCACCCAGTGATTAGCAAACCACAGGAAGGCAGAAGCCCAAGTCATCAGCGAGCTTGTAAACACCGTCCAAGGAGAGCCAGGCCCTGCTTGTCTGGGATTGGCCACATGCCCCTCCCAGGGATTTGGGGTCAAAGTTCCTCATAAATCATCCTCCCAGAACACGGAATCCCTGAGCCCCTCCCTCCTTCCAGTCTTTCTTTCTTTCTCTCTCTCTCTCTTTCTTTCTTTCTTTTTCCTTCCTTCTCTCTTTCTTTCTTTCTTTCTTTTTCCTTCCTTCTTTCTCTTTCTTTCCTTCCTTTCTTCCTTCCTTCCTTTCTCTCTCTCTCTCGTTCTTTTTTTTTTTTTTTGAGATGGAGTCTGCGAGTGTTGCCCAGGCTGCAATGCAGTGGTACGATCTCGGTTCACCGCAACCTCCCCATCCCTGGTTCAAGCTATTCTCCCACCTCAGCCTCCCAAGTAGCTGGGATTACAGGTGTGCACCACCATGCCCGGCTAATTTTTGTATTTTTAGTAAAGACGAGGTTTCACCATGTTGGTCAGGCTGGCCTTGAACTCCTGATCTCAAGTGATTCACCCGCCTCAGCCTCTCAAGGTGCTGGAATTACAGGCATGAGCCCCCGTGCCCAGCCCCTTCCAAACTTTCTGTGGTCTGACCTCGGCTCACCTCTCCAGGGCCATCTTGAGACACCTTCCTTTTCACCCTTCGCAACTCTTGCCAGGCCAGAGCCTGGTGAGTTTCTGGATATATGTAGCTCTCCTCCTGCCTTCAGCTCTTTGCACAAGCTGGTTTTTCTACCTGGAAGGTTCTCTCCCTCATCTCTAGACCATGAGATAAAGGGTCTTTACCATTCAAATTTCAGCTCAAACATCACCTCCAGTGGGAACCTCCCTCCCATCCCCAGGCAAACTCAGGTCCTCTTGTGGCCCCATTTACCTTCCCTCCAAACCACTGGCAGCCATCTGGGAGCTGTATTTATAGGCGTTTGTGTTTGCTCAGTCTGTCTCTCCTTTTCCTGAGGTTGGGGACTGGAGGAGTCATTTCTGCTGCCATAAGTCAGCACCTGGCACAGAGCAGGTCAGCAGTAAATATTGATGAGAGGAATGAATTGGTGAGTGAATGAAGTTCTCAGAAGAGTTATGGCAAATCCTGTGGGGGCCAAGGGCGCTCGGGATGGTCTCCATCAGAGGTAGCACATCAGGCCAACCCTCTCATATTGCCTCACTGGACTTACAGAAAAAAATTCCAGACTTTTCCCTTGGCCTTCCCGTTTCTCCCAGGACCTAGTCCTGCTGAACTCTCTGACCTCCTTTCCCACCAGCTGTGCGTCCCCCACCCCACCCCACATCCCCGTCCCAGTTCCAGCCACGCTGGCCGTTCTGTTTCTTTACCGTCCCAGGCTTGTTTCTGCCTTAGGGCAGCTTGCTTTTCTGTTTCTCGTGTTTGGAATGCTTGTCCCTCAGGCCTTATCATCATTTATATCTCAGCCTCCTGAGGGAGGCGTTTCCCCACCCTCATTGCCCAGCAGATTACCCTGGTTTTTGTTTTTTGTTTTGAGACGGAGCTTCACTCTTGTTGCCCAGGCTGGAGTGCAATGGCACGATCTCGGCTCACTGCAATCTCTGCCTCCTGAGTTCAAGCGATTCTCCTGCCTCAGCCTCCCAAGTAGCTGGGATTAGAGGCGTGCACCACCATGTCTGGCTAATTTTGTGTTTTTAGTAGAGACGGTTTCTCCATGTTGGTCAGGCTGGTCTTGAACTCCCGACCTCAGGTGATCTGTCTGGCTTGGCCTCCCAAAGTGCTGGGATTACAGGCGTGAGCCACCACACCCGGCCAGATTACCCTGTTTTGCTTCTTCCCAGGATACATCACCATCTAAAATTGTTTTGTTTATTTACAAATATTTCTTCAACTTTTAGCTAAGTTCATGGTTGTGCAGAATAAACACAGACCTTCCCAGCTTCCCTTGCAGCTAGGTGCAGCCACATGCCTGAGCTCTGGCCAAGGAGTTGAAATTAGGAGTAGTGTAACAGTTTCTGGACTGTTTCCTGGAGATTTAGTTGATGCCTGCCCTTTACTCATCATCCTTCCTTCTCCATCTGGAAGGCAGATGTGAAGGCTGGTGCAGTGGCCTTCATCTTGGATCATGAGAAAGCAGGGCCCACACCTAGAGATGGCAGATTGGTATACAGGAAGAAGCGGAGACACTGAGAGCTCCATGGAGTTACCAAATCCATCCCAAACTACCTACATCTGAACTTCATTCACATGAGAGAAATAGAAACTCCTCTTATTTTGTAAATTTTTTTCAAATTCGGTTTCTTATACACACACACACACACACACACACACACATATATATATATATATATATATTTTTTTTTTTTTTTGAGATGGAGTCTCACTCTGTTGCCCAGGCTGGAGGGCAATGGCTCGATCTCAGCTCACTGCAATCTCTGCCTCCCAGATTTAAGCAATTCTCCTGTCTCAGCCTCCAGAGTAGCTGGGATTACAGGCACACACGGCCATACCCGGCTCATTTTTTGTATTTTTAGTAGAGATGGGATTTCACCATGTTCCCCAGGCTGGTCTCAAACTCCTGAGCTCAGGCAGTCCACCCACCTCAGCTTCCCAAAGTGTTAGGATTACAGGTGTGAGCCACCGTGCCTGGCAGTTTCTGATATTTTATTATGACTACATTTGTATGTCCCCAAGCAGTACAATCTGATATAAAATGCCAGCTAGAATACACACTGGGTCTTTTAATTTAATTTTTATTTTTTAAATTTTTATTTATTTATTTATTTTGAGATTGAGTCTCACTTTGTCACCCAGGCTGGAGTGCAATGTTGGTTCACTGCAACCTCCGCCTCCCCAGTTCAAGTGATTCTCCTGCCTCAGCCTCTCGAGTAGCTGGGATTACAGGCACCTGCCACCACACCTGGCTAATTTTTGTATTTTTAGCAGAGATGGGGTTTCACCATGTTGGTGAGTCTGGTCTCAAACTCTTGGCCTCAGGTGACCTGCCCACCTCAGCCTCCCAAAGTGCTGCGATTACAGGTGTGAGCCACCGCGCCTGGCTGGGTCTTTTGATTTTAAAATGTGGTCTATAGGGCTTTATCAATTCTGTCCAGAAATTTGGTTGGGGTTATTAGAGGAGCCCTGGGCCAGAGAGGAGAGACCACTTGCCTGAGGCCACACAGCAAGGGAGGGGCAGAGCTAGGGTTTCACTTCAGGAGCCTAGATCCTAACCCCTCAGCCTCATTTTTCGGAAGCTTCCAGCTTGAGATACTGCTGGGCTTCCTCCAGGCTCAGCCCGGACACCAGGCAGTGTGACCTGCACCTACTGTGCCTCTGAGGCCAGGAAGGTCTTTCTTATTTCTCTGGGACCCAGAGCAAGGTGGAAAATATGAGAGAAGCCCCCAGCTGTGGGATCCAACAGGGGTCAAGTCCCAGCTTTGCACCTCAGGGAAGACCCCGACCTCTCTGAACCTCGGTTTCCTCATCTAATTTTAGCCCTGAGCAGGTCAGTAGGTTCCCCGAGGTGCTATGTTTAGAGTGCCTGACACCTGAAGAAGGATACAACAGTACTCCCACAAAGCAGAAATTTCTGGAACACAGGCAGTGTCATTGGTGTTACAAGGAGGTAGCCTACTTAGTGCAAACTTTAGAGTCTGTTCTGGGTTCAAATCCTGGATCCGTAGTTAGCCACTGTGTAGTGCCGAGTAAATCACTTTCCTGGTATAGTTTTCAACCATTTTCCTGGTTGGAAAATGGAGGTTCATTTGTTGGTTCGTTCACTCAATGCGTATGTGCTGAGCACATCTTCATGCCCGGCCGTTTCTGGGTGCTGGAAATGAGCAGGATGGGTGAAGTCCTTCCTCACTTGGGGCCGGACAATGAAGAAACAGACAGAGGCATAGCACGCGGGGTGACGATGGACACACACAGCAAACTGAAGCCGAGTGACGGGCGGGAGCCGTGGGAGGGCTCCCCATGCCGGGCTGGTCAGGACACTGCCCTGCACGGGGACACTGGGGCAGAGACCTGACTGGCATGAGGTTCTAGCCCAGCTAAGCCCATCCTTCCCATTTCCCAGAGCTGTTCCTGGCCTCCTCTAGCTGGAGTCTTCTTCACAACAAGAACCACTGGGTGGCCAGCTCCGTGTCCTGGGCACCAGCCCAGGGTGGCTGAGTGAGGCGTCCATGTCTCTCTGTCTGCCATTCTTTTCTACCTGGACAATCGCAGTAACCTCTCCCCATGGGTTCCCCTGTACCCACCCCCATCCTTCTACAGTCTGTCCTCCCCACTGCATCACCCTCAGTTCCTCTTGCCGCCGAAACAAATGACCACTTACTTAGTGGCTGGAAACAACACACATTTATTCTCTTACAGTTTCAGAGGCGAGAAGTTGAGGTGTTGGTAGGACCACTTCCTTCTGGAGGCTCCAGGAGAGAATCTGTCTCCTTGCTTGTTTCAGCTTCTATCTGGTTGCTCGAAGCCCTTGGCTTATGGCCCCACCCTCTGCTCTCAAAGCATATCCAAGATAACCCTCCCATCTTCAGAGCCGTAACTGAATCACAGCTGCCAAGTTCCTTTTGCCATATAAAGTAACACTCACAGATTCAGGGGATTAAGACTTGGATATCTTTGGAGGGCCACTATTCAGCTAACCAAAGCATCTAAGAGGATCCTGTTAGAACCTGAATCAGGCCCTGTGCCTCCTCTCCTCAAAACCCTGCCACGGCTCCCCCCTCCCACATGCAAAGCCCTTACAGTGGCCACATGGCACCACACATCTCTTCACTTGTGACTTCCCCATCTCATCTTCTTCTCC
>PVKV010016499.1:0-50619 GCA_004027835.1 Alouatta palliata
ACACACACACACTACACACACACATACACACTACACACACATACACGCACACTACACACACACACACTACACACACACTACACACACACACACTACACACACACACACACCCCACACAGCCTCCATAAACTCCAGTGGTTCTACATGAGTTACTCTTTCTCAGGCCCTTTCTGCTCTTGTTTTCTTTCTTTGTGGGTGCCCTTGGACCATTTCCCCAAGTTATGCTAATCACTATTCCAACTGCTCCTCAAAGCCAAGCTCAAACGCCTTGTGTTTGCTGAATGTTTCCCCCACCCCTGCTCTGAC
This sequence comes from Alouatta palliata, assembly GCA_004027835.1. Lineage (NCBI taxonomy): Eukaryota > Metazoa > Chordata > Mammalia > Primates > Atelidae > Alouatta > Alouatta palliata. The sequence continues at coordinate 307 of PVKV010016499.1, forward strand.
TGCCCGTCTCACTTTACCTTCCCAGGGCCTTGCTTTAGTTATCTGTGTACGCATCTATGCTCCGGAAAGGTAGGACCCTGTCCACTCAAGTCTGTATTCCCCAGGGCCTATCTGGGGTCTTGCCTAAAGTAGATGCTCACTAAGTATTAGCTGACCCACAAGTCCACCATTCTCAAAGAGAACTTGGAAGGAAGCAAAAATGGCTTTACTTTTTCTCTACTTTTTACTCCTTCTGATGATTTCAATACTGACATTGAAATGTTTCCTCTTTGCTCTGGCTCGCAGGCTTCAACAGGCTTCAGTACCAGTGTCCATCAGCTAAAGCCAGGTGGCAGTGAAGATTCAGGAGGTTAGCTGAGTCCTCCAGGCTCCTGGCAAAGTAACTAGAATTGCAGGAGAGTCAGCAGGGGACACTAGAGCCACCTCCCAAATTTGAGGGTGGATATTATGCTAAGCTCCCACCCTTCTGGCCCCCCACCCTGTCCTCACTGCTTCCCTGTGGCGTAGGCAGTCTTCTGCAGACAGGGCACAGCTGAGAAACTTTGGGCACGTTATTAACACCTAAAGCAGAAATTGCTGCTTGTCTGGTCCCAAAGCCGTTCTTTACTTCTTTGGTATCAGAGGCCCTGATTTTTAGTGGGGTAAATGACCACCCAGAATAAATAATACATTTCCCAACCTCCCTTGCAGCTAGGTGTAGCCCTGTGGCTAAGCTTTAGCTGATGAGTTATAAGTGAAAGCAATGTATGCAACTTTCGGGAACTGTTCTTGAAAAAAGCGAGTGCTCTTCTTTGCCCCTTCCTCTTTCCCGCTGGCTGGAATGTGGCAGGGATTGTGGGAACTGGACCATTAAGCTGAGAGCGACGAGATAAAAAGGGCTCGGGTTCTTCCACTACATAAAATTGTGTAAGCTCTGAATTGTCTATTGACAAACTTCTTTATATGAAAGAGAAACATAGTTCTATCCTATTTTAGTTTTTATTGCTAGGTTTTTCTGTCACAGGCATCCAAACCTAAACCAAACAGAAACATTCCTGAGCTCTGATTTCTTTCTATGAAACTTCCAATGTCATAGAATTACTCCAGTTACTAAATGAAACATCTGTTTTAAAGTGCTCTTTAAAAGTCTCCTAAAGTTATAGCTTGACACATAGGCGTGGTGGCTCATGACTGTAATTCCAGCACTTTGGGAGGCCAAGGCGGGTGAATCGCTGGAGCCTAGGAGTTTGAGACCAGCCTGGGCAACATGGCAAAAGCCTACAAAAAACGCAATAATTAGCCGGGCGTGGTGGCACGCAGCTGTGGTTTCAGCTTCTCAAGATGCTGGGGTGGGAGGATCACCTGAGCCTAGGAATTTGAGTCAAGACTGTGCCACTGTACTCCAGCCTGGGCGACAGAGTGAGAGACCTTGTCTCAATGAAAAATAAAAATAAACAAATAAGTAAATAAATAACTTGTAAAGTTGCAGCTTGACACCTGGATGTGATCAGTAAATACCTTTTTTCTCTTTTCTTTGCCATCTCAGGCTTGAGGGATTTTGCTGTGACTTTTCCCAGGGGGCTTTAACATGCCTGTTCTCTCCAAAGTTCTTCTCCTGGTGGACTGCAAGACACAGCATCCGGTGGAGCTGAAATAGCAACAGCTGTCACTCGTGGAGAGCTTGCCATATGCAGGGCCATGCAGTCACTTTACACAGAAGATCTTACCTCGTTACCATGACTGTGCAGTGTGAGATGAGCGACATCCTCATTTTGCTGAAGCAGAACCTGAGATTTCAGGGAGTGAAACACTTGCCCAAGGTTACACAGCTCATCAGCAGCAGTGCTGGCATTCAAATCCAGGTCTGGCCAGCCCTGGAATCCATGCCCTTGGCCACATTGCCACCTCTGCTGAAGGGCAGAAGACTCGGGGGAGCAGGAAGTTTTCCTGGCTGCTCACCCCACTTCCGCCTCTGTAATCACCCAAACTGACATCAGGACCCTCTTCCAGCCCCTCCTTCTCCCCTTTTCTCCACAGAGGGCACAGGTGTGTTCATGAATCTGCTCTCCCCAGGCCCTTGAATTTTGTAAGAAGTATTGCAGAAAAATGTTTCCACTCGTGGCTGAGTCCGAGACTCTATCCTCTTTCTAGTGATTTTGATGCCACTGTGTAAACACGCCTATGAGTTGTGTGGTTTGTGTTTTAAATAATTTGAAATTACTGGAATGTAAGAATCAGCATTTGGAAAGTTTATGTAACAGGATATTAAACTGAAGCTTTGAGGAGGCACAAAACACAGCATGTTTGTAATTCCAGACTAAGATGTCAAATCTCCACATTTGTTTCAAAGGAAATTCAGAGAACCTGTTCCATCACTGTTTAATCTTCTCACTGCTTAGAGAATAAAAAAGGGCCAAGAGGGCCAGGTGTGGTGGCTCACACCTGTAATCCCAGGCCTTTGGGAAGCCAAAGTGGGTGGATCCCTTGAGGTCAGGTGTTTGAGACAAACCTGGCCAACATGGGGAAGTCCTAGCTCCACTAAAAACACAAAAATTAGCTGGGCATGGTGGCATGTGCCAGTAATCCCAGCTACTCGGGAGGCTGAGGCACAATAATCACTTGAACCCAGGGGACGGAGGTTGCAGTGAGCTGAGATCACACCACTGCACTCTAGCCTGGGTGAAGAAGTGAGACTCTTGTCTCCAAAAAAAAAAAAAAAAAACACCAAGAGGGTGGTGAGGAGAGAGGATTTATCTAGGGAATGCTGTGCTGCGGGCCCATCCCCTCTATTCCTGAGGCAAGGAAGATTGCCTGCTTCCTTGGCCCCCAAAGAGCTTTGTATATGATCCCTATAATTGGGGACCAAGGCCTGACTCCCACTTGGGATCCCACAGGATGAGAGCTGGACCGACCTCCTGCTTCAGAAGCCGGGTCAGCAGACTGCCGTCTTGGCAGCGCCGGGCAGCACCCTTAGTTTGTGGGGGTGAGGGCTGTGCAGTGTTGCAGCGATGGACTATAAGGAAAGAGACCCTGGTCATCACGGATGTTCTCCTAAGGGCCTCCTGCAGTGGCTGAGAGATCCCCACAGCAAGAAGTTGGAGGTAAATGCTTGGGACTGAAGAAGGAATGCCAGGTGACCCTCAAAACAGAGATGCCTTGACTTGAGTCCAACAGCACTGTCGAGGGCACTACCCGGTGGGGAACCTGAGAACTGCTCATGAAAGTGCCCCAAAGGATGGAGGACCAGCTTTAGATGACAGGCGCTAGATGGTGAAGCCAGCTAATGACAGCCCCAGTTGAAGTGACACTTCCCCTCTTCCCTCCCATGGGCCAGCCCCACTTGGAAGAAGCCAATCAGACCACCACGCAGCCCTCCACAGTCAGCTCCCAGCCCTCTGCAGGCCCGCTGTGGAAGGAGAGAGGGTTTGACGTCTTATCCGCATCCGAGTTTTGATTGCTGTCTTAGGCTGGACTTTCTAATAGCTGAATGAAGTCAATATTGGCTGCTTAAAAAGACCCTGGAATTGTCCCTTACCTAAGAGTAAGCAAAGCATCTTGGGGCCTGCTTGGAGTTCTTATCCAGCAGCAGGGAGACATCACCAATAGTAAACACAGCATCAAGGAACATGAAGGAACGGTGGGAGACTACAAATAAAGACACGTGCTGATTACTTCCGGACTCTGCTTGTCCAGCATGCAGCAACTCTGATTACTTCAGGACTCTGCTTGTCCAGCATGCAGCAACTCTTGTTTATATGTGCATGCTCGCACAGACACGGCTGCATGGCAGCAAATCAGGAGAGCCTCCCGTGTCACAGCAGAGGGAGCTGCTTTGAATTTGAGATGACAGGAGGAATGCGCCTGCCCAAGTCAAGACAGGAGGTACATCTGTGAGATCCTCCATCTCTTTTGTCCATTTTTCCTTTGGGCCAAGTTTGTTCTAAGCCACAAGGTCCAGCAAGCAGCCTCTGTAGCTTCTGGTGGCTACATCCAGGCTCCTTCAGAAGCAGACCTGGGGCTGGGCGCAGTGGCTCATTGCCTGTAATCCCAGCACTTTGGGAGGCTGAGGTGGATGGATGACTTGAGATGAGGAATTTGAGACTAGCCTGGCGAACATGGTGAAACCCCATCTCTACCAAAAATATAAAACTTAGCCAGGCATGGTGGCATTCGACTGTAATCCGAGCTACTCAGAGGCTGAGGCAGGAGAATTGCTTGAACCTGGGAGACAGAGGTTGCAGTGAGCCGAGATTGCACCACCGCACTCCAGCCTGGGCGACAGAGAGAGACTCCATCTCAAAAAAAAAAAAAAAAAAAAGAGAGAAGCAGGCCAGGCACAGTGGCTCACGCGGGTAATCCCAGCGCTTTGGGAGGCCGAGGCAGTTGGATCACCTGACGTCGGGAGTTCAAGACCAGCCTGACCAATATGGAGAAACCCTGTCTCTACTGAAAATACTAGAGCAACAAGAGTGAAACTTTGTCTCAAAAAAAAAGAAGCAGACTTGGGCCAATAATCCTGAAGTCACTGACATAATAGTCCTGACAGCATTCGAGGTTATGAAGCAGGAACTTCAAAGTGTTCACCGAGGTCCGTCCTGTAGAGCTTTCCAGAGCTTCCCTACTTGGAGGACTGCGTGTTCCTTCTTTCTCTGTTGGGGATAAATCCATCCTTTCCTTGGAAAAAGGAACCCTATGCCTCTGACTTGCATTCAGGGAAGAGTCATGAAAGGAATCACTGTTCTTCCCAATGCCTTGGCTTATAGCTGTCTCATTGCCTCTGTTCTACATGACACGCTTCCATCTGGGCTGCCACCATGACCGCCACCACCAGGAAGCCCCTGGGGCTCATTTGGACAGGGCACCTGGACAGGTGTGAGCAACACATTTATCTCACCTGAAACAGAGCATCTTCTAAAAGTTAGGTTAAAATAAAACAGAAATAAACTAGGAGAAAACAGTCTACCCATGGAAGGAGCACAGGGCTGCTATTTGGGAATCACCAGCAGCCTCTGGCCATACGTGGACTGGACTGCGGACACAGCTCCTGCACCTGGCTCCTCACTGTATTTCAATAACCCTGAAGGATCACATCCCAAGCCCAGTTTTCAGTCCAGCGGGACAGAGTTTGGGAAAGGAGGAAGGAGTCCGTGCTCCTCCCAGCTTAGATAACCGAGTTGCTTACATACTCTTCTGGAAAGGCAACGTTTTTGCAGTAGACAAAAGACTCTAACTGAGATGTCCATCCATAGGTAACATTCTTTCAGTCTCTCTCATCATTTGAAGTGACTACGTTTATTCATTCAACAGACATCTACCAAACACCTGCTGGCCAGGCCTATAGGTCTGGAAATAAATAAGGTATAGCTTTTGCCTCTAAGGCAGTGATCCCCAACCTTTTTGGCACCAGGGACTGGTTTTGTGAAAGACAGTTTTCCAAATTTTTTCGCGGACAGCAAGGGGGATGGGGAGATGGTTTTGGGATGAAACTGTTCCACCTCAGATCATCAGGCAGGAGTTAGATTCTCAAAAGGAGCACACAACCTAGATCCCTCGCATGTGCAGTTCACAGTAGGCTTCGCTCCTGTGACAATCGAATTCCGCTATTGATCCGACAGGAGGCGGAGCTCAAGTGGTAATGCTTGCTGTCTTGCCCGCCACTCACCCCCGCTGTGTGGCACAGTTTCTAACAGGCCACGGACCGGACCCCTGCCTGCACTGAGGAGCTCACGGTCTAATGGGCCAGGCAGTTACGTTGCGCACAGAGAAGGTCTGAAGGAGAATGTGGCACATTGAGCTCCCCAGAAAACTGTGTCTGACACAGTTGAGCATCCAGCCTGCCCTTGGGTTCAACATCTGTGGAAGGAAGAAGGAGGAAGCAGCGTGGGCAGAAATCCTGAGCTGTGATACAAGCTCGATGAAGCCAACCCCATAGGGAGCTCTGGCCCTTCAGAGCTGTTCTGGTTTACACAGAGGTAGCCTTCACATGCTATGCCAATTCATCACTGGGTGTGGGCCACCAGACACAGGCCTGACGTGGGCAGCTGGGGGTATCCCTGAGGAGCTGACAGCCGAAGTCCATCTACCAACAGCAGTCCAGCAACTGGGGCGACGAGTCCTGCGATAAAGGAGGATTCGGGTGACTCATCGCAGGCCCACATGCCATGCGAAGTGCCCTAGAGAAAGGGGAGGAGCGATCAGCTGCTGGGAAGACTCGTGAAGGCTCTGCTGGAAGGTGTCTTAGAGAATGAGAAGAGCTTTCTGGGCAAGAAAAGGGGGAAGTAAATTTGAGCTAAGGGGGATATGGGCTACCGTCACCTGCTGGGTGAGGAATGGCATCCTGAGAGACCAGCAGAAGAGCACAGTTCACTCCTCACTCCACCGCACACTGGCTGCACGCGGACACGGCAGTGTCCTCCGTGAAGACTTGACTCCATCCCCGTTCCAGAAGCCAGGGAGGCTTAGTATGTTCCCGAAATACTGGATGAGCATAGCAGTGTGGATAAACATTTAGTAAGCTGCTGTGGCCAGAAAGAAATCCAATCATGATCAGCTGGTGAGCAACTCAGATTTTTTTAATTGGCAAATATTTCATTGTTAATAAACACCAGCACCTGGCTGGCTGGCTCCCTCGCTTCCTTCCCAGAAGTCTGGAGCTGCAGTGCATGTGGAGGAAAGGGTGAGTGGTTCAAACTAGACAGAACCAGAACCCAGGGCTGACTCAGCTGCTCATTTTCTATGTGATCTTGGCCCAGTCACTTCAACTCTCTGAGCTTCAGTCTCTCATCTGTAAAATAGCTAACACTTCCCGGGGTGCTGCGAGACCCAAATGAAATAGCATATATACAACTGCACTGTATATACTGGGTCCCTATTACCAATTATCTGTCTGGGACAACTCACTAGAACTGCAGGAAGTGACTTCAGCCTGCTTTAAGGCCACTCTGCTCTCTGTCGCTCTGTCTTGAAATATACCATGACCATTAGCATAAGCCTGAGGACACTTTTGTGCATTCATAGACTGTCCAGACAAAGCCATGAGCCAGTAATGAATAAGTGGCCTCATTCTTTCTCTTCTTGCTATCTCTAGACTGGGCTTGGAGATGGTTGCTTAGCAACAGTATTCATTCATCTGAGGGATGGACGGGCCCAAGACTGCCCCTTCCCACAGCGGAGGAAATGCTGCCATGCCAATCAGAGCTCTTGGTTCTGAAGAGCATTTGGCTGGTTTTTCCTGAAGGCGGTTTTATTCTGAAGGAGGTAAACTGGAGACCCTTCTCAGATGGTAATTGTTGCTGAGATGAAAGGAGAGCTGTGAGACCTGGGGCTGGGGCGGGGTGGATGCGAGCTATAATCTGGGGCTCCTGCCCACTCTTTTCATGAAGCCGATCATTCCGGAACAGAGGCAGGATGACCAAAGAGGAGCTGCACAAACAGACCTCTGTTTGATGCTTGGCAGGGAGAGCTGTGACCCCTTTTTCTCCTTTTAAGTCTTTTTAAGTCCCAATCATTGTGCTGACACCATAATGGGAACTAGGCTCCTGAGCCTCTCAGAACTGAAGGTGAAAGAGATGAGTCAGAGCGCTGTAAATTACAATGGCATCGCAGTTCCCCTGGAGGTCAGAATTTCTGGACTATTCCCAGTCAGCTGCTCTGGCCTCCCAAAGATGGATGGGCTCCTGCACTCTCTGGAGGGGACACACTGCTTATTCCTTCAGCCTACAGCCTAGATTCCAATTGCTTTTGCAGGTGGAAAAAAGTGAGTCCTTGATGGTCAGATTTTCTACAAAAAGATGGAAAGGCATGAGCTATGACATTTTAAGAAAATACGATTTCCTCAGGAAGCAGCTTCCAATGCTTTTCAAGGTGGAAAACAATGAAAGCAACAGAGCTAGTCACATGAGTCTGCTTCTTCCAAATTCATCTCACAGCGCATGTTCCCAGTAAGAGAACTCTTTTTAAGATTGACAAATGGGAGAAATCAACTTCCGTGAACTCATTAGAAAACAACAACCACCATAAAGTGTTGAGGCTGGGTGTGGGTGGCTCACGTCTGTCATCCCAGCACTTGCAGAGGCCAAGGCAGACAAATTGCTTGAGCCCAGGCATTCAAGACCAGCCTGGCCAACATGGCAAAACCCATCTCTACAAAAAATTCAAAAATTAGCCAGGCATGGTGGCACATGCCTGAAGTTCCAGCTATTTGGAAGGCTGAGGCAGGAAGATTGAGCCTGGGAAGCAGAGATTGCAATGAGCCAAGACAACACCACTGTACTCCAGTCTGGACAACAGAGTGAGACTGTCTCAAAAAAAAAAAAAAAAAGCATTCAATTGTGCAATGAAATCCTGCATTGCAGATAGATGGAAAGAGCACTGAGAGGTGGTCCTGGCCACAACAGTGCTGCCCTCCAGCAAGCCTGGGTGGGGCACCTCTGTCTCCTCCCATACAGGAACAGAATTTACACTCAGCCCTGGTAGATGCCAGTCTATTGGTCAGTACCAGGTGAGCTGAAATGCTCCTGAAGTTCACAGCTGCTGTGTCAGCCTTTTTTTTTTTTTTTTTAATGCTCAATAGCTGGCTATGCAGAAATCAAAGGATAATTTGTGTGGAAGTTGAGCCTTTTCTAGTTTCCTTCTACCACCCACCAGAAATCTAAAATGCCTTATTGAGGAATTCCCCTCTACTCCATTCTTACAAACGCCAAGGAGAAAACCGGCGTCAGGGAGAAATAAGATTGCTACTAGCTGTCAGTGACTTGGATGGCCCACAGCGAGGAAGGAAAGCCCTGTCTACTAACTGTGGGCCAGAACTGGAAATGAGGAGAGTGAGTGCTTACTTCAGTCTGGTAATCTAGAGACCGGAGGCCTGCAATGTTTGCAGTATTGCTGATGAGTTAGGGAGCCCCATTAGCATGGACAACCCACACTCCAGTCATCGGAGATTCTCCCCGAACAGGCTTTCATCACTCCGTGGAAGGAAGGGAGGATCGCATGCATCTAACTGTCCTGGCTTTGCTCTTCTGGATGCAACAAGCAGATCACAGTAACACAAACAGAATGGGTTTATTATGAGGAAGGCACAGAAAGAAAAAGAAGCTGAAATTCAGAAAACATTCTCAGCTATTCTTTATCACCCTTCTACCTTTTGCCGTGTTATTCCCTCTGCTCAGCCTTATTTGTGTCTCTCGGCTGATGCTTACCTAGGATTTTACTTCCCTGTAACTTCCGATGCCGTGAACATGGACCCGGCACGGTACCAGCTTTCTCTGCTTCTGAATGTCCCCACTTTTGAGTCGGTTCCTAGTAATTTCATCCTCTTGATATTTGTAGTTGCATTCCTGGACAAGTTTATCATTTTGAACTAGGTCATGTCGTAAGTGGCTGGGCGGCCTACACCTCACCCTAGGTCAACAGCACATCCCAGGTCATTTCCTGTGGCTGGAGGAGCGCTCTAAGGAGAGAAGGACGGCGGGAAAGAGGATTCTGCACAGCAGATGTGCTGAAGGGCGGACCCTCCAGCAGAAGACCCTCCTGTGGTGTTTAATGTAGGGTCACCCCTTGGCTCTGGCTGACCCAGACAGCCCCAGTGTTCGGCAATCTCTATTGGAGAGGCAGGCATACCGAGAAATTATTTTAGTAATATTTTGCATGAAATCTGTTTCATATTCAAGATGACAGATATAGATGAACGATGAAGTACTTTCAATATTCAGTGAATTTCAGGTCTTTGTAAAGGATCAAATCTAAACAAGGTGCTGGGTATATGAAATCACACAGAAATGAATAGGCTTAGCAGGGTGTCTCAGCTTTTCATCCAAAAGTCCTGGTTCTACAGGACAGAACTCTTTATTTCTGCTTTAAATAGAAGGAAATTCAGTGTACTAAGACCTCTGGGTCAGGATCCAGGGAGGGGGACTGTAGCCTTGTCAAAGCAAAGGGTCTGATGATAGGAGAGCTTCTCCCTGTCTCCATCATGCTGCTGTGCTGGAGAGCTGTGGGCCGGCTGAGCCGAGGGCTTGAGGCCTCTCCACCTCACCACTCTTCCCACTGACACATGTATGCACCTTCCTCAGATTATTTTATCTGTTCCCAAATTTGACTGTGATCGTTTGTTCTAGCAGAAAAATCACATTTGGGGACTTTAAGTCTCAGCCTTCTTGTAATAGTTATGCTCTCAAGAACCTCAGCTTGACCCAGGAAAGAGGATCTTTGTGCTTCCTGGGAGAAGAGAAAGATCTTTGTAATAGACCATCACTGATGGGGTCTTGAGAGTTCCAGAAACCACAGTCACCATCCTGCATGGGATGGAAGCAGTGGTGTCAGACTCAAGTTTGCTTGAGAGAAGAAATGTTTCTTTGCTGGGGGAAAACTAGTTAACTAGTTGCCTTGAAAAGTCAACTCTTTCGAAACGGAAGGCCCTTCCATTTAGGAAGTGTTCCTTTTTATTATTCTTTGTTGCTTTTATTTTTTTAAATAATCAGTGACAACTTTTAAATGCAGTTTTTAAAAAATAATAGTCAGGGCCTGGCACAGTGACCGAAGCCTGTTGTCTCAGCACTTTGGGAGGCTTATGCAGGAGGATCACTTGAGGCCAGGAGTTGGAGACCAGGCTAGCAAGACAGTGAGACGCCCATCTCTACAAAATTGAATTAAATTAAAAAATAATTATCCCAGGGTAGTGGCACATGCCTGTATTCTCAGTTGCTCAGGAGCCTGAGGCAGGAGGATTGCTTGATCCCAAGAATTCAAGGGCTGCAGTGAGCTATGATCACACAACTTCTGACGTTTTTTTTCAGGACTCAAGCATTTTAAAATTGTTTTTAAGATATTCCTTCTGATGAGCTTAAGATACCTGCAGATTTCCATATCATTCCTGGCATAAAACACCTTCTCAATACCAAATTTTGGTTCTTCCATTAAGCAAATATAAAGGTGAATTAATTAATTTAACTGCTCTCCTTTCTTGCATATTAATAATATCTAGGAAAACTCTAATGTTAACTAATAATATAAAAATAAAGAACAAATAGAACACTTTGAAAACTGCTAGCATTTCTGAGCCTAAAATGTCTTGTCATCTATGCAAGCACTATCCCACAGTCAGTAAGTCATATTTTACAGCTTGGAAAGACTTTCCAAAATAATTATTGGATATAGCTAATTTATGGGTACTTTTGGTGTCTTTCTGGTATATGATGTGACAGTGTTTTTAGAATTAACAATATTTTAAATTTTCAAGGGAACCTCGGAAGTCTGTCACTCTGAGTCTATCACTCTAGATAAACATGAGCTCAAGTATGATCATCTCAGTTTAAGACACAAAACATCAACTTGAAAAATGAAGAGAGTTTATAGTTGATGGGTTATATTTTTGTTGTTGCAACATGAAGTATAGTTTTCTTATAATATTTCTAAATGAAAAAATCATATGTATTTGTTACCATGTATGATGATTACTTTGTTAAAAGCAAAAGTAGTCACGTGGTATATTAAATGTTAATTGCTGTTTTGCTATGTTTAAATCATGCCAAACAAATCATGTCTGTGCCAGCCAGGGTTTATTGTTAATCTTTTACTGAGTACTGGGTTTGGGATAAAAGGCTTATACTGTGCACTTTTTAATAATGAATAAATCAAAACCATTAATAACGCTCAGAAAACAATGTCTTTTTGTAGCCTGTGTTCCATCATCCTTGCCTCTGTGTTATTCCAGTTGCCCTCTAACATCAGGTGTAAGAAATCACGAAATAAAGTACACAAAACCCATGCCAGCTGGTAATCACCACTGCAATCTTGCCATACATGAGCATGGATTCTTCTGAAGTCTTTGCAAACAAAAGCAATCGTTTAGCTGACAGCTCCTATGACCTCAACAAGAGCACCCCGAGAAGTTCACAACATGTTTGTCAACCCTGTACAAAACCCCTGATAGAGAAATCTGTAAATCATTAGGCCACCCAAAATCACAAATGCTCGATTATGTTTACTAAGGATGCCATCATGGAAAATACTGAAAAGTCTTAAAGGATTTTCTTCCAAGATAAATTATAAAATTCAGAAGGGCCAAAAGGTAAGTGAGGGCTATCAGACTGAAATCGGAAAAGATTTTGGCCAGTGCATTGAGGGTCAGTTGCTTTCACAAATCATTTTTTTTTTAAGATTTTTTAAATGAAGTGAAACATACAGAAAGAGTTCATATGATTATTGTGCAATTTATGGAATTTTCACAAGGAACACAGCTGTGTAACCAGCACTCAGAACAAAAAACAATGTCACAAAAACCCCAGAAGACACATTGATACCTCCTCCCACAAAGGACCATCCCTATCCAGATTAGTTTTCTTGTTTCTATATGTCATACAAAATAAATCACATAGTGTGGCCGGGCGTGGTGGCTCACACCTGTAATCCAAGCACTTTGGAGGCCAAGGTGGGCGGATTACCTGAGGTCGGGAGTTCAAGACCAGCCTGACCAACTTGGTGAAACCCCGACTTAAAAAAAAAAAAAAAAAATCACATAGTGTGCACCCTTTCCTGTCTGGCTTCTTTCACTCAACAGTCTGCTTATGAGGGTCACTGGCATTGTTGCATTCATAGCAGGCTGTTCATTCTAATTGCCATAATGTATCCCACTGTGGTGATTACGCCCCCAAGTTACCCATTCTATTAGGCATTTGATCCAAGTACTGAGAACCCAAATTTATTGTCTGGATTTGGAAATTCTAAAAAAAAATAATCACAGCCGGGCGCGGTGTCTCACGTCTGTAATCCCAGCACTTTGAGAGGCTAAGGTGGGTGGATCACGAAGTCAGGAGTTTAGAGACCAGCCTGACCAACATGGTGAAACCCCATCTCTACTAAAAATATAAAAATTAGCCAGGCGTGGCGGCACATGCCTGTAATCCCAGCTACTCAGCAGGCTGATGCAGGAGAATGGCTTGAACCCAGGAGGCAGAGGTTGCAGTGAGCCGAGATCGCATCACTGCACGCTCCAGCCTGGGTGACAGAGTGAGACACCGTCTCAAAAAAAAAAAAAAAAAAAAAAAAATCACATATTTGAAAGAGACACACAGATTTTTATGCTGACGTACAGAAAGAATATAGAAGGACCATTTCATTTGTTCAGGCCTCTAACTTTATTCTGTTTTGCTTTTATCCCCCAGCCTCAGGAAAGCTTGAGAGTTACGTTTGTGAGAGCATAACTGTTACAAGGAGGGTGAGATCTGGAGTTCCAGAAAAATAAGAGAGAATCTTTCATCTGCATCATAAATGATCTTCAAGAAATACACACAGGAAGTTGAACAGGTATATAAACTTTAGAGAAGCTATTCTGGTCACTCAAAAATCCCGGTAAATATCTCAGAGCAGCTGGGATGCCTCACCACCCCCGGATGCCTAATTCATTCTCGTTATTGTGACTTCAGTCTTTAGTATCTCAACAAATACGGATATCCAGACAACTCCCAACCCCAAATACTCAAGAAGAAGTGATATCATGAGCTGCATATTTGATCCATCGAAGCTTCATCAAGTTCTGGAAGTGTCATCTTCCTATTTTAGATGTAACTGTGACCAACATCTTCCTCTACCACATAGCTCATACTTTCCTTCTCCAAGAATACAACAGTTGCCCTGATTAAGATTTCTTTTGAAACACTCTAAAATACCAACTACTCACTTTTTCCAGTTATTCGAGGGAAAGCTAACTTCCAGACAGTCTATCTGGGTGCAATTATTTCAAATATTTCTAAGTACTTGGGAGGAAGAGCTCTTTAAATTTTAGTCTCTGATCACCAATATATGAATTCAAGGGCCTTTGGGACTTAAAGAAAACAAGTGTTCATTTGAAATAGGGAGGGTGGGAAAAGTAGAAGGAAGTGTAGTGTTTAGATTCATTGGTTTGGAAAGACTTTAAAATATTTATATCAATAAGAGGATTTGTGTATGTTTTACTTCTTGGCATGGCTTTTAAGTAGTAACATGTATATCCTCAAGACTTTAAGCATTATTTCACAGAGAATATGGCACTGTTTACAAACACAAATGGGATCATTTTTAATTTTTTTAATTTTTGCTGTCTCTCTTTGACTGCATTTTTTTTAAACTTGATTTCTTCTAAACTTTGTGAGCAATCTAATAATATGAGACAGTGGTTTACAGGACTTTTCTAAAAGAACATCTGGAAAACCAGTTAATGAAATCTCAGGTTGAACAAGTACCCATGGCATGGTTCAGAGTCTCCTAGTCCCTGATAAACTGAATGTATAGGTTTAAAGTATAATAATAATAATTAATAATCATAATATTGCTATGCTATATAGATCCTGAAAAAATAAAAGAAATAGAAAGTTCTCCTTCCTACCCATGACTATCAGTTCTTCAAACTATCAGTTCTTCAAAGAGCACACATTTTTTGTGCTTTTAAATTTTGTGCCAGTCACTGTATAGTTTAACGCATTTTAGAAATTAACCTTCACAATGACTCTGTAAGGTAGGTAATAGTGTCACCCTCATTTCATAGACTGGAAACTGGGCTTAGAGAGGTTAACACATTGTCAAAGTTACAAGGTTGTGAGTGGCAGAGTCCAAACTCAAATCCAGCCCTGGCCTGAAGCCCAAGCATCACCCACTGTGATTTACCACCTACCTCCCTTGTATCATCCAAGTTGTCCATGAAGACTGACACTGAGACCAAGTTAACCTGAACACAGAACACCGCTGGGTCCCGGAGAGACAAAGGCTCTCCAAACGTATGGCCGACTTCTATCGAATTTGTTGAAGATAGTGAAATCTAGCTCTTCAACAATTTAGGGAACACTGTCAGCATTAAAATTTGGTGTTGGTTTTGTCTCTTTTTAACCAGGTGACATGAAGAAACATCCATTTAGAGAACAAAGACAATTTAGTCCATTGAGCGTCTACTTTGTGTTGCTGGGTACGAGAAATAGAGAAGTTAACAAAATGTGGCTCTTGCACCAAAACACATAAACATGTGACTATAGTGCCTGTGACACTGGGCAAATGATCGTTTTGTCCCTTTAGTCTGCATTTACTATTAACACCTGGCTAACCTCCTTAGCGTTAATAACCCACAATGGACCCCTCATGGTCTACTCTGCTAAATGAGTTCTTTCCTACCATCTTCGAGATACATTCCTTAATAGCACCACCAAAGGACAGTATAAGAATGCAACTACTTGGTTTCCTTAAGGGTTCCTTTCCAAGTTTTCTGAGTGAACTGTAGGGTTAATTCTACCCCCTCCAAACTTTACCACTTGTACACTTCTCTCCTTCCATCTTTTTAGCAGAGCAGCCTCATGCTGAAAATGAGCTCAAAAATACAGATTTTTCTTTGAGCAGGGTCCACACCTAACCCTCAGTGAAACAGAATTCTAGGAGGTGAGAGCCAAAGTGGTAGAACTGACCGTAAAAACAGTTGATCCATCCCTTCTTTTTAAAATGGAATAACCAAGACTTTGAAGAAATAAGGGGCTTGCTTGTTGCCACAGAGAAATAAACAACAAATTCAAAACCTGAACCCAGGTCATCTTTCTTTATCTACAACTCTACGGTTCATGCCAAGTATAAATCTATGGTCAGAGAAGCCCCTGATGTGAGCTCTGCTTCATCACTTTGCACAATGCTGGGAACAACTAGATTCCCAGCAAAAGCTGATTGAGCAAATATATGTGAATGAGTTCCCAGCTTCTACTCTACCCATCACTACTTACCTCCCGCACCAGCCCCTTCTCTCACTGCATGTTCTCTTCCCGGGCCAAACTACCCAGCGATGCTAATGCCATTCATACCTGAGCAGCAGCAACAGGGACAGTCTTTCCAGAAATACACCTGGGCAGAGATAAACACCACTCTGGAGAGCCATTTAGTCAGTGCATTTATCAGGATATATTTAGTTAGTTGACCCCTAGACATGCTCCGCAGAGGATAAAGCAAGGATGTTTTAGTAGTAGGGGTTGCTGACAAATCTAGAGCCTAGGGAATAGAGAGCAGTGAGATCATTGTGCCAAAGCGCTCAAAAATGCAAAAGCTAGAGAAAATTGGTGGATTAACTGATTTGCCCAAGGTCATACAGCTGTTTGACACTAGAGGGGGGATTTGAACTCTGGTGTGAGGATTCCTAGTCTGGCAGCTCTACATAGCACTGCTCTCACAACAGACCAGAAGCCACAGTGCCTAATCTGGGAGGTGCTTGCAGAGGGCTAAGGACGGTGCAGAAATGTAAAGGTCAAGGAGACAAAGAGGATCCATATCATCAATGAGTGTTCATGGAGAACTTACTCACTGCGTATTAGATATTTCTTATTAACTAAATTGTGTCCCTCCCAACAAATTTGTATGTTGAAACTCTAACCTCCAAAGTGACTGTATTTGGAAATTGGGCCTTTAGGGAGGTAATTAAGGTTACATGAGTTCATAAGGGTGGGGCCCTAATCCAATAGGATTGTTGTCCTTATAAGAAGAGGAAGAGATGCCAAGAGCATGCACACACAGAACAAAGGTCTTGTGAGGAAACAAGAAGAAGGTGACCACCAACAAGCCAAGGAGAGAGGCCTCAGGAGAAACCAAGCCTGCCAGCAACTTGGTCTTGGACTTCCAGGACTGTGAGAAAATAAACTTCTGTCGTTTCAGCCACGCTGTCTGTAGCACCCTGTAATGGCAGTTCCAGCTGACGACTACAACACTGATGGCCAGCGGCGAAGGGGCTGCTGAAGACCAACTCTGCCTCTGTCTCTTCCTCCTCCAGGATTGCTCGGGCCCAGGGAGATGAGGAGCTGCCCCATACAGTCAAAATCTAACCAGGAATTATCAGGTCAACCAGGTCCACACTGAGATAAGCAAAAAGACATTAACAAATGATTAAAGTTGAAGACAGCCACAGTTTATCTCTTTCTATGGCTTGTCCGTTTGTACATCCTTTAATTGCCTTGTTTTACTGGTGGTTTTTATAAGAAGAAATAGTTACCTCAGAAAACTTGCTTCTTGAAAACAGAGCACATAAAAACTACTTGGGACTTTAGATTTTTCAGTGTTCAGAAAAATCAGAGTTGATGTCAAGGAAAAGATAAATACCATTGAAAGAATCTGTAGAGGGATATCAGTGAAAAGGATGGGTGAGGATCATGGAAAATCATCTCTGTAGAAGGAGTGAGAACACTGACAAAAATGGTCAGAATCAACTTTTTCAGAACATTGGAAATTAAACAAAGCCTTACAGCAATACAAGGAGAGTTTATTCAAGGAAAAATGGCTACATATCAGTAAGGGCAGCAATATTTGTAACATTTTAACTTGCTCTGTCCCCATTTCCCCCTCCACAACTCAACAATAGCCTTGAAAACCAACAGCCCACAAGTACAGTGAAAATCAGCATCCAGGAAGATGCTGGAGGAGGTTAAGCAGGATTAGAGCTCCTCCAAAGCCCCATTCCCAGAGAATTGTCATTATTTGATCTGTCTGATGGTTCCTGGGAGACTTCCACTTGCAACGATGTCTTTATTTGAACTGACTTGGAGCGTTCCTACCTAGTGTCGAGAGTCTTTTCCTAAAAGCATTTGTTGAAAACATTATAGCTGCCCGAAGTGGTAGATAACAGTTGGGTCAAACAATAAGCTAATCAAAAATCTTAAAAAGAAAACCCGGGAAGTGAAATGTCCGTAGGGATCTTTGGAAAGCTTTGATATATTCCTGGGAATCGAGGAGGTTACATGCATGCCCGGCCTGCACACATGCTCAGGGAAGAACTAAGAAAGCCTGAACTCTCACCTCAGATTGATGCTGATGCTGTACCTAAGCAGGAAGTGAAGGCTAAGGCAGGGTCGGAGACTGTCTGGCTGAAATTTGAAGACGTATCTCAAATATTCACACAGAGCCCCTGACCAAACACTGTGACACTTACTGGTCCCAGGCACTTGACAAATTTCTGTCTAATCATTAGCTGACCACTAAGATAACTGAGCAGAGACTTCAATAACCACACATTAAAAAATGCAAATTTTACAGAACTAGTTCAGACAAACCGTCAACAAATCCTGGGGATGGGAATCTGATTTCCAGAGTTGCCACATTATATTTTTTAAAGTCTAGTTTTTAGAAATGTCTGTAAAAATTATGAAACATGCAAAGAAACAAGAATGTATGGCCTCTGCTCAGAGGGAAAGAGCAGCCAATAAAAACTAACCCTGGAAAGCCAGCTACTGCCCTACTAGACAAGGGCTTGAAGTCGGCTATTTTAATGTGTTCAAAGAACTGGAGAAATCTATGTCTGAACTAAAGGAAAGTATGAGAAGAATGTCTCGCCAGATAAAGAGATTAAACTTATTTTCGAAAAAACAAATAGAAATTCTGGAGTTGAAAAGTAAAATGAAGGGGTCAAGATGGCTTATTAGAAGCAGCTGCAGTCTGTGGCATTCACACAGAGGAACAAAAGGGGTAAGTGAATACAACACCTTCAACTGAATTATCCAGGTACTCGCACTGGGACTAATCAGGGAAACGACCCACAGAGAATGAAGAAAAGTAAGGCGGGGTGACAGCCCCCCTGGGAGCAACACAGAGTCAAGGGAGCCCCACCCCCAGCCAAGGGAAGTGGTGAGTGAATGTGCAACCCTGAGAAACCATGCTTCTCCCACAGATCTTTGCAACACACAGATTAGGGGAACTCCTTGTGAGCCCACACCATCAGGGCCTTAGGTTCAACACACAGAGCTGTGTGGAGTCTCGGCAGAGCAGCTGCTCAGGCACACACAGAGACCCAGGAGCTTTACATACTCTGGCCTCAGGATCCCTAATAAAAGTGTAGGCAATTTGGGAGGTCCGTGCATACCCCAAGGAAGAAGGCTGAATCCAGAGGGCTGAGCAGCATCAGCCTGTGGGCCCCACTTGCATGGCATCTCGCAAGATAAAACCCACTGGCTTGGAATTCCAGCAAGCCACCAGCAACAGGGTGGAGCCTGCCTGAGACAAGAAGGAATCCCCAGGGGGAGGGGCGGGTGCCATCTCTGCTGTTTGGTCTACTTGGCCGTTCTGGACAGCCGGCTTTGGAGAGTACAGAAGTCCAGATGAAGAGGGGTCTCCCCAGCACAGCACAGCTGCTTTGCCAGAACCTGGCCAGACTGCTTCTTTAAGGAGGACCCTGATCCATTCCTCCTCACTGGGCATAATTTCCCAGCTGGGGCCTCCAGCCACTCTGACCTGCTCATATACTACAAACACAGCTCTGATCTCTCCCTAGGATGGAGTGACTGGGAAGGAGGGTTGGGCCACTACCTTGGTTGTTTGGATGACTCATCCATTCCAGCCTGCAGGCTTTGGATAGTCCACGCTGACAGGTGCAGAGGCAGCTGCCCAGCACAATCTAACTGTTTTGTTGAGGCATGGTCAGACTGCTTCTTTACGCGGGACCCTGATCCACTTCTCCTAAGGCGTTGGTCCTCCCAGCGGGGGCCTCCGGCCCTCCCTGCCCATGTTCTATGGCCGACAGAGTAACTTCTCCCTCGGATGGAGTGCCTGAGGGGCGGGGCAGGCTGCCACCTTGGCTATTTGGACATCTCAGCTGATTCAGCCTGTGGGTGTTGCAGAACTCAAACCAATCGGGGGCTGAAGGGATCCCCCATACAGCACGGTTGCTCTACCAAAAAGCAGCCAGCCTGCTTCTTTAAGCCAATCCCTGATCCCATTCCTCCTGACTGGGGAAGACCTCCCAACCAGGATCTCCAGCCACTTCCTACAGGCACATTCAGGCTGGCAACATGTCAGCACCCTCTGGGATGGAGGAGCTTCCAGACGAAGGGAGGGGTAGGCTGTCATCTTCACTGTTTTGCAGCCTTCCTTGCTGATGCCTCCAGCTCGGGGAAAAACCGAGGTGACTAGGGTCCGAGTGGACAGCCAGAAAACTGCAGCAGCCCTATGGAAGAGTGGCCAGACAGTTAAAAGAAAAACAAACAAACAACAACATTAAAGGCCCACAAAAACCCCAAAGATCAGCAACTTTAAAGATCAAAAGTAGATACACCCACAAAGATGAGAAAGAGTCAACACCAAAATGCTGAAAACTCAAAAGCCAGAGTGTTCTATTCCTTCAAATGAGTGCAGCACCTCTCCAGCAAGGGGTCAAACTTGGCTGAGGCTGATGTGGCTGAAATGACAGAAGTAGGCTTCAGCATGTGGGTAAAAACAAACCCCACTGAGCTAGAGAAACATGTTGTGATCCAATGCAAAGGAGCAAAGGATCATGAGCAAACAACGCAGGAGCTGACAGCCAAAATATCCAGTACAGAGAGGAACATAACTGACCTGATAGAGTTGAAAAACACACTATAAAAACTTCACAATGCAATCACGAGTATTAACAGCAGAATAGAGCAAGTAGAGGAAAGAATCTCAGAGCTTAAAGACTATCTTTCTATAATAAGCAAGCAGACAAGAATAGATTAAAAAAGAATGAAAGGAATGAAAAAACTTCTGAGAAGTATGAGATTATGTAAAGAGACCTAATCTACAACTGACTGGGGTTCCTGAAAGAGACGCGGGTGGAGGAATGGAATCAATTTGTAAAGCATACTCAAGGTATCTTCCAGGAGACCTTCCCCAACCTAGCAATACAGGCCAATATTCACATACAGGAAGTACAGAGAACCCCATTAAAATACTCCATGAGAAGATCATCCCCAAGACACATAATCATCAGATTCTCCAAGGTTGAAATGAAATAAAAAATGTTAAGGGCAGCCAGAGAGAAGGACCATGTCACCTACAAAGGAAAGACCAGCAGACTAACAGTAGACCTCTCAGCAGAGACCCTACAAGCCAGAAGAGATTGAGGGGCAATATTCAACATTCTGAAACAAAATAATTTCCAACACAGAATTTCATATCCAGCCAAACTAAGCTTCATGAGTGAAGGAGAAATAAGATATTCTTCAGACAAGCAAATGGTAAGGGAATTTGTTACCAACAGACCTGCCTTTACAAGAGCTCCTGAAGGAAGCTAAATGTGGAAAGGAAAAACTGTTACCAGCTACTACAAAAACACACTGAAGCACACAGACCAGTGACACTATGAAGCAATCACATAAACAAGTCTGCAAAATAACCAGCTAGCATTATGATGGTGAGATTAAAGTCACACATAACAATAATAACCTTAAGTGTAAATGGGCTAAATGTACTAATTAAAAGACACAGAATGGCAAGCTGGATAAAGAACCAAGATCCATTGGTATGCTGTTTTCAAAAACCCATCTCACATGCAAAAACACATACAGGTTCAAAATAAAGGGAAGGAGAAAAATTTACCAAGCAAATGGAAAACAGAAAAAAAAAAAAAAAAAAAAACAGGAGTTGCAATTCTAGTTTCTGACAAAACAGACTTCAAACCAACAAAGATCCAAAAAGACAAAGAAAGGCATTACATAATGGTAAAGTGTTCAATTCAACAAGAAGAGCTATTTTATATATCTATGTAGAGAACTCTACTAAAATACTCCACAAGAAGATCATCCCCAAGACTCATAATAGAAGCACCCAGACTCATACAGCAAGTTCTTAGAGATCTTCAAAGAGACTTAGACTCTACAAATTCTCCTACCACAATAATGGTAGGAGAATTTAACACCCCACTGACAACATTAGACAGATCATCAGGACAGAAAATTGACAAAGATATTCAGGATTTGAACTCAGCTCTGGATCAGGCAGACTTGATAGATAGCGACAGAACTCTCCACCCCAAAAGAACAGAATATACATTCTCCTTATCGCCACATGGCACTTTCTCTAAAACTGATCACATAGCAGAAGTAAAACACTACTCAGCAAATGTAAAAGAACTGAAATCGTAACAGTCTCTCGGATAACAGTGCAATCATATTAGAACTCAAGATTAAGAAATTCACTCAAAACCATACAACTACATGGAAATTCAACAATCTGCTCCTGAATAACATTTGAGTAAATAATGAAATTAAGGCAGAAATCAAGTTCTTTGAAACTAATGAGAACAAAAATACAATATCCCATCATCTGGCCCCTGTGGCCAGACTGCCTCTCTAGATACCTCCTCTCTGGGCAGGGTATCTCTGAAAAAAAGGCAGCAGCCCCAGTCAGTGACTTATTGATAAGACCCCCACCTCCCTGGACAGAGCACCTGGGAGAAGGGGCAGTTGTGGGTGCAGCTTTAGCAGACTTAAAGCTCCCTGCCTGACAGCTCTGAAAGGAGCAGCTGATCTCCCAGCAGTGTTCAAGCTTTGATAAGGGACACACTGCCTCCTCAAGTGAGTCCTTGAGCCCCATGTATCCTGACTGGGAGACACCTCCCAGTAAGGGCCAACAGACACCTCATACAGGAGAGCTCTGGCTGGCATCTAGCAAGTGACCCTCTGGGACGAAGCTTCCAGAGGAAAGAACAGGCAGCAATCTTTGCTGTTCTGCAGCCTCCTCCAGTGATACCCAGGAAACAGGGTCTGGAGTGGACCTCCAGCAAACTCCAGCAGACCTGCAGCAGAGGGGCCTAACTGTTAGAAGGAAAACAAACAAACATAAAGGAATGTTATCAACATCAACAAAAAGCACGTCCACTCAGAGATCCCCTCCAAAGGTCACCAACTTCAAAGACCAAAAATAGATAAATCCATGAAGATGGGGAGAAACCAGTGCAAAAAGGCTGAAAATTCCAAAAACCAGAATGCCTCTTCTCCCCCAGAGGATCACAATTCCTCACCACCAATGGAACAAAACTGGACAGAGAATGAGTTTGACAAATTGACAGAAGTAGGCTTCAGAAGGTGAATACTAACAAACTCCTCCAATCTAAAGGAGCATGTTCTAACCCACTGCAAGGAAGCGAAGAACCTTGAAAAAAGGTTAGATGAATTGCTAACTAGAATGACCAGTTTAGAGAAGAACATAAATGACCTGATAGAGCTGAAAAACACAGCACAAGAACGTCGTGAAACATACACAAGTATCAATAGCCAAATCGATCAAGCAGAAGAAAGGATATCAGAAACTGAAGATCAACTCAGTGAAATAAAGTGAGAAGATAAGATTAGAGAAAAAGGAGTGAAAAGAAACAAACAAAGCCTCCAAGACATATGAGACTATGTGAAAAGACCAAATCTATGTTTGATTGGTGTACCTGAAAGTGGCGGGGAGAATGGAACCAACTTGGAAAACACTCTTCAGAATATTATCCAGGAGAACTTCCCCAATCTAGCAAGGCAGGCCAACATTCAAATTCAGGAAATACAGAGAACATCACAAAGATATTCCTCCAGAAGAGCAACCCCAAAACACATAATCATCAGATTCCCCAGGGTTGAAATGAAGTTAAAAATGCTAAGGGCAACCAGAGAGAAAGGTCAAGTTACCCACAAAAGAAAGCCCATCAGACTCACAGCAGACCTCTCTGCAGACACCCTACAAGCCAGAAGAGAGTGGGGGCCTATATTCATATTCTTAAAGAAAATAATTTTCAACCCAGAATTTCATATCCAGCCAAACTAAGCTTATAAGTGAAGGAGAAATAAAATCCTTTACAGACAAGCAACGGCTGAGAGATTTTGTCACCACCAGGCCTGCCTTACAAGAGCTCCTGAAGGAAGCACTAAACATGGAAAAGAACAACCAGTACCCGCCACTCCCAAAATGTATCAAATTATAAAGAGCATCGTTGCTATGAAGATGCTACATCAACTAACAGGCAAAATAACCAGCTAGCATCATGATGGCAGGATCCAATTCACACCTAACCATATAACCTTAAATGTAAACTGGCTAAATGTCCCAATTAAAAGACACAAACTGGAAAACTGGATAAAGAGTCAAAGCCCATCGGTGTGCTGTATTCAGGAAACCCATCTCACATGCAAAGACACACATAGGCTCAAAATAAAGGAATGGAGGAATATTTACCAAGCAAATGGAAAGAAAAAAAAAAAGCAGGGGTTGCAATCCTAGTCACTGATAAAACAGACTTTAAACCAACAAAGATGAAAAGAGACAAAGAAGGGCATTACGCAATGGTAAAGGGATCAATGCAACAAGAAGAGTGAACTATCCTAAATATATACTCATTCTCATAAAACAAGTTCTTAGAGACCTACAAAAAGACTTAGACTCCCACACAATAATAGTGGGAGACTTTAACACCCCACTGTCAGTATTAGACAGATCAATGAGACAGAAAATGAACAAGGATATCCAGAACTTGAACTCAGCTCTGGACCAAGTGAACCTAATAGACATCTACAGAACTCTCCACCCCAAATCAACAGAATGTACATTCTTAGCACCACATCGCACTTATTCTAAAACTGGCCACATAATTGGAAGTAAAACACTCCTCAGCAAATGCAAAAGAAGAGAAATCATAACAAACAGTCTATCAGACCACAGTACAATCAAATTAGAAGTCAGGTTTAAGAAACTCACTCAAAACCGCACAACCACATGGAAACTGAACAACCTGCTCCTAAATGACTACTGGGTAAATAACGAAATTAAGGCAGACATAAAGATGTTCTTTAAGACCAAAGAGAACAAAGACACAACATACCAGAATCCCTGGACACATTTAAAGCAGTGTCTAGTGGGAAATTTATAGCACTAAATGTCCACAAGAGAAAACAGGAAAGATCTAAAATTGGCACCCTATCATCAAAATTGAAAGAGCTAGAAGAGCAAGATCAAAAAAACTCAAAAGCTAGCAGAAGACAAAAAACAACTAAGATCAGAGCAGAACTGAAGGAGATAGAGACACAAAAAACCCTTCAAAAAAAATCAATAAATCCAGCAGCTGGTTTTTTTGAAAAGATCAACAAAATAGATACACTGCTAGCCAGACTAATAATGAAGAAAAGAGAGAAGAATCAAATAGACACAATAAAAAAATGATGAAGGGGACATCACCACCAATCCCACGGAAATACAAACTACCATCAGAGAATACTATGAATACCTCTACACAATTCACTAGAAAATCTAGAAGAAATGAACAAATTTCTGGACACATACACCCTCCCAAGACTAAACCAGGAAGAAGTCAAATCCCTGAATAGACCAATAACAAGTTCTGAATTTGAGACAGTAATTAATAGCCTACCAACCAAAAAAAGTCCAGGACCAGATGAGTTTACAGCCGAATTCTACCAGAGGTACAAAGAGGAGCTGGTACCATTCTTTCTGAAACTATTCCAAACAATAGAAAAAAGAGGGAATTCTCCGTAACACATTTTATGAGGCCAGTATCATCCTGATACCAAAACCTGGCAGAGACACAACAAAAAAAGAAAATTTCAGGCTGATGAAAATTGATGCAAAAATCCTCAACAAAATACTGGCAAACAGAATCCAGCAGCACATCAAAAAGTGTATCCATCACAATCAAGTCAGCTTCATCCTAGGGATGCAAGGCTGGTTCAACATATGCAAATCATTCAACATCATCTATCACATAAACAGAACCAAAGACAAAATCCACATGATTATCTCAATAGATGCAGAAAAGGCCTTCGACAAAATTCAACAGCCCTTCATGCTAAAAATTCTCAATAAACTAGATATTGATGGAATGTACCTCAAAACAGTAAGAGCTACTTATGACAAACCCACAGCCAATATCATACTGAATGGGCAAAAACTGGAAGCATTCCCTTTGAAAACCGGCACAAGGCAAAGATGCCCTCTCTCACCACTCCTGTTCAACATAGTATTGGAAGTTCTGGCCCGGGTAATCAGGGAAGAGAAAGAAATAAAGAGTATTCAGTTAGGAAAAGAGGAAGTCAAATTGTCTCTGTTTGCAGATGACATGATTGTATATTTAGAAAATCCCATCGTCTCAGCCCAAAATCTCCTTAAGCTAATAAGCAACTTCAGCAAAGTCTCAGGATACAAAAATCAATGTGCAAAAATCACAAGCATTTCTATACACCAATAACAGACAGTCAAATCATGAGTGAACTCCCATTCACAATTGCTACAAAGAGAAAAAATACCTAGAAATACAACTTACAAGAGATGTGTAGTTCACCTCTTCAAGGAGAACTACAAACCACTCCTCAAAGAAATAAGAGAGGACACAAATAGAAACACATTCCATGCTCATAGATAGGAAGAATCAATATTATGAAAATGGCCAAAGTAATTTATAGATTCAATGCTATCCCCATCAAGCTACCATTGACTTTCTTCACATACTTAAATTTTGTCGAGAACCAAAAAAGAGCCTGCATAGCCAAGACAATTCTAAGCAAAAAGAATAAAGTTGGAAGCATCATGCTACCTGACTTCAAACTATACTACAAGGCTACAGCAACCAAAACAGCATGGTACTGGAATCAAAACAGAGATATAGACCAATGGAACAGAACAGAGGCCCTAGAAATAAAGTCGCACATCTAGAGCCTTCTGATCCTTGACAAACCTGACAAAAGCAAGCAATGGGGAAAGGAGTCCCTATTTAATAAATGGTGTTGGGAAAACTGGCTAGCCATATGCAGAAAGCTGAAACTGGATCCCTTCCTTACACCTTACACAAAAATTAACTCAGGATGGATTAAAGACTTAAACATAAGACCTAAAACCATAAAAACCCTAGAAGAAAACCTGTGCAATATCATTCAGGACATAGGCATAGGGAAAGGCTTCATGACTAAAACACCAAAAGCAACGGCAACAAAAGCCAAAATAGACAAATGGAATCTAATTAAACTAAAGAGCCTCTGCACAGCAAAACAAACTATCACCAGAGTGAACAGGCAACCTACAAAATGGGAGAAAAATTTTGCAATCTATCCATTTGGCAAACGGCTAACATCCAGAATCTACAAAGAGCTTAAACAAATTTACAATTTAAAAAAAAACCATCAAGAAGTGGGCAAAGGATATGAACAGACGCTTCTCAAAAGAAGACATTTATGTGGCCAATAAACTTAAAAAAAAAGCTCATCATCACTGGTCATTAGAGAAATGCAAATCAAAACCACAATGAAATACCACCTCACGCCAGTTAGAATGGCAATCATTAAAAAGGCAGGAAACAACAGATGCTGGAGAGGATGTGGAGAAACAGGAACGCTTTTACACTGTTGGTGGGAGTGTAAATTAGTTCAACCACTGTGGAAGGTAGTAGATAGTGTGGTGATTCCTCAAGGATCTAGAACAAGAAACATCATTTGACCCAGCAATCCTATTACTGGGTTTATACCCAAAGGATTACAAATCATTCTTATATTAAGACATATGTACACATATGCTTATTGTGGCACTGTACACAATAGCAAAGACTTGGAACAAACCCAAATGCCCATCAATGATAGACTGCATAAAGAAAATGTGGCAGATATATTCATGGAATAATATGCAGCCATAAAAAATGATAAGCTCACGTCCTTTGCAGGGACATGGATGAAGCTGGAAATCATCATTCTCAGCAAACTGACACAAGAACAGAAAACCAAAAACTACATATTCTCACTCATAAGTGGGAGTTGAACAGTGAGAACACATGGACACACGGAGGGGAACATCACACACCAGGGCCTGTGGGGGGGTGGGGGGCTAGGGGAGAGATAGTAGGGGGTTGGGGGCTGGGGCAGGATAGCATTAGGAGAAATACCTAATGTAGATGCCTGGATGATGGGTGCAGCAAACCACCATGACACGTGTATACCTATGTAACAAACCAGTACGTTCTGCACATGTACCCTAGAACTTAAAGTAGATATATATATAAAGTTATATATATGTATATAACTTTACAGAGAATATATATATATATATATATGATAAGATGGTCAGGAAAACTTTTTAAGAAGGTGACACATGAGCAGAGATCTAAATAAAATGCAAAGATGTGGGGAAAAGAGGTTCAGGAAGAAGGAACAACTGCAAAAGCTGAGCAGGAGTGAGCTAGGCCTGCCTTAGGATTCGTAGGAAGGCCAGTGTGAGTGCAGTTTCTTCTTTGAACTTGTCCTGAATTCAACCTGCCTCTTCATGCTTCCTGCCACAACTCATATCCTTACTTGTTTCACTCACATCTATGTTGCTACAGGTATCTTCTAAATATTTCTCTCACTCCGATTCTGTGTCTCCCATTCAATGGATGTCTCCCCATCCTATCATTCTGGAAAACCCCATTGCCAGAATGGTTTTTCCAAAGCAATTCTATCATTTCATTTTGCGATCGAGAAGTTCCAATGACTCCCTATTGCTGTGAGTCCCCTGGTGACTCCACAGGCATCTCTGTTTCCTATGTCTCAGTCACATTTCTAGGCACCATGCATAAACCCCTAATGCACAAAAATCAGGTCTCTGCTCTCACAGAGCTTATGTTCTTGAGGGGTAAGACAGACAATAAACAAGTAAACAAGTAAATATCAAGATAACTGCAGATAATGGTAAGTGCCAAGAGGAAACTAGACAGAGAAATAGTGATGGAGTAGGTAACCTGAAGTGTTATGAGGTGATCCGGAAAATCTGGGGCCATAATCTGTTCTAGAAGAGGAAACAGCAGGTGCCAAGGCCCTAAGGCGGAAATCATACCATCTGCGAAGCCTTCCCCAGCATACCAGGGAAGCAAGCTGCTTCTCTTGCGAGTGACTACATCACAGTGTCCATGCTTCTATTTGATACTTGTCAAAATTGTCAAGTTTGCCTCTGTCTGATAGACTATGAGGTTGTTGACTATAGGAATCCTATTTAATTCATGTTAGCTGGAGTACTGTAAGTCATTGATAAAAATCTTTGGAACTGAATTGAATGAAGCTTCATGTCCTAATCTGGAAGGTAGAATCATCCACTAATTGACCTCTAATATAACATTAGCTCACACTCCTGGATCTAGTTAAGTCAACATCCTCACCGCTCTTGTCCTCTCTGGGTAAAACTTGGCAAAGTTTACAAACTTTAATAAATCAGTATCACATGCATATCAAACTCTAGAACACAAGTTATTATTTGCCCAGTTAGAATAACTGACCTTTCAAGAATTAACCTATTTTAACTCCAAGACTGCATTAGTCAACAGCCTCTTTCAAAATACTTCAGACTTTTGAAATTGATATTGACAACAGTGATATCAATTTCACTGTTGATAATGATGATGCTATATCGTGATTTAGTCATTTTTGTTTAAGGATGTTTGTTGAAAGACTGTCACTAAATCATTCATTCAATTAATATTTTTAGGTACTTCATGGGCCAAATATAGTACGTGTTTCTGAGTATATAAAAGTGAATAATATCAACATGTTCTATTGTGTTTGTGGAGTTTCTAGTCTTGTCAGGGACACAGGTAAGAAACAAGAAAAAGAACGTATAATTATAGCTTCCAATACATGCTATTAAAGACACAAACAGTGCACAGGACGGAAAACACCGGGGAGGACCTTTGCCTAGGGTTGTCAGGGAAAGCCTCTCTGACTAAGTGGCATTTGAGCCTAGACGCAGCCATGCAAAAAAGGAATGGGTCACATAGCCTTTAATAAATTCTAAATAATTTGTGTAATTCTGACAGGTAGTTCACAACATCCTGTGACCATTATACTTTTCTATGTTCATATAAAAAGATTTTTTAGCTTTATCTTACAACTAAGGAGAATTCACGATACTTAGATTTAGAATACTTACCAAGGAGATGCTCTTTATCTTCCTGGAGCATGTTCTTTGTTACTCATTCAAGCTGGTTTGAGTGACGGCATTTATAGTTGTGTGGCCTAATGACATTGATCCCACCGAGTGGTTAAAAGTATGCAGGTTTCTGTGGGCTCACACTGGTCCAGTCCCACGGCCACATATCATAAACCCTTTAGGTTACGCAGTTCACCTGGTCAGAACGTGCTGTCTGTGGAACACCTGGGAGGTATTCAGATTTGAGTCTGGTGACAGCATCAGTTGCATTCCAGCCCCGACCAGCACCTTCACAGATTTGTGCTGCAGACCCTATGGGGAACCACAGGGGAGTGGGGGTTCGTCAGGCCAAGTCCTTCACAGCCTCACAGAGGCACTACAGGAGAGTACCTAGGGATTGTATTAATTGGTTCATTCAGAAGTGGCTCCACGGAGCTTCTCGGAAGCAGGGCAAAGGTAACTCCGAAGCATGAGAGGCATGTAACCACTGCTGACGGCTGTGCCTGACCTCAGAGGGCCCTGCTGAGAGCAGATGCTTATGTCACAACTCCTCAAGGCTGGGCGCACCCAACCTGGACAAGGAAGTCAATGTGAATTCCAATGACCAAAAACAAATGCCAGGGATCCTCCCTGAGTTTCTGAAGGGAATGCGTGCATGCTATTAAAGAGAAGGACAACCGGAGAGTCACAGGGCTGGACTTCCTTAACAGAGATTATTGATCTAGTTTTAAGCAATTTGAGGTGCTGGAAGCAGAAGCCACGAGCAAAGCAACACATTTAGGATTGTTAGACCAGGGCTCCCCAGCCCCTGGGCCATGAACCAATACCAGTCCATGGCCTGTTAGGAACTGGGCTGCGCAGCAGGAGAGTGGTGGGCGAGCAAGCAAAGCATCTTCTGTATTTGCAGCCGCTCCCCATCACTTGCATCACTGCGTGAGCTCCGCCTCCTGTCAGATCAGCTGCGGCGTTAGGTTCCCACAGGAGCACGAGCCCTGCTGTGAAGGGTACATGTGCGGGATCTAGGTTGCCCTGCTCCTTATGAGAATCTCACGCCTGATGATCGGCCACTGTCTCCCATCACCCCCAGCTGGAACTGTCTAGTTGCAGAAAAACAAGCTTAGGGGTCCCGCTGATGCTACATTATGCTGAGTTGTGTAATTATTTCATTATATATCACAATGTAATAATAATAGAAATAGCGCACAATAAACCCAATGCATTTGAATCGTCCTGAAAACATCCCCCACCCACCCCAGTCTGTGGAAAAGTTGTCTTACATGAAACCAGTTCCTGGTGCCAAAAAGGTTGGGGACTGCTATGTGAGATGACTGTCAATTTACAGTTCATCAAATAAAACAAAGTGTGTCTAATCCGGCCTGCGAATGGTGAGGTAATGGCTGCATTAATAAGACCTGTGACAGGGGGTCAGGGAGCAAGACGCCCAGCGAGTCTGAATGACCTGGATGAATGAATGACCACTGCATTTCTGTTCAG
Source organism: Alouatta palliata (assembly GCA_004027835.1). Classification (NCBI taxonomy): domain Eukaryota; kingdom Metazoa; phylum Chordata; class Mammalia; order Primates; family Atelidae; genus Alouatta; species Alouatta palliata. The sequence continues at coordinate 31,423 of PVKV010016499.1, forward strand.
AGGAGTATTTACCATTGGGGAAACAGATGCTTGGCTTGAGAACTAAGCTCAGATAAGGACCTTAGATATAATCTGTTATTGTTATGGGAACCTGTCATGCCCAGAAGCATCTCTCACCAAAGTTGGGTTCATTCCTTTATTCTTTCATGTACCAATATTTGTTGAGCAGCTACTGTGTTCCACATACTATGGCTGGATCCCCAGTGATTCCAAGTGAAACACAGGAAGTCCCTCGTTTCATGGAGCTCACCTTCTAGTGGTGTGGGGCTGGGGGAGACAGAAAATTAACTAACTAATAAGCAAATGCTATGAAAAGCAATAAAGCGGGTAAGAAGAGGGGAAAGCTATAGGGTCATGAGAAGGGGCCTTCAGAGAAACCCTGTTTAAGGACTTTTTTTATATAGAGTGGTCCAGAAGGCCTCTCTGAGAAGTGTGGGGCTTACACTGTGCAGGGAGTTCAAAGTAAGCCATGGGAAGATGTTGGGGGGAGAGCTCCAGCAGACGGGGAGAAGCAAACGGGACAGGAGTGTGCTTGGCACAGTCAGGGAGCAGCAACAACACCGTGAGGCTGAGACGAGCAAGTGGAGCAATGAGACCCACACTGCAGGCGGGGATCAGACTGCACGGGGCCTTGGAAGCCCCACGCAAGGCTTACTGGGATATGACTGGACGTAAAGCCACGGAAAAGTTTTGAGCAGTGAAGCAATGGTATCTAACTTTGACTTTATAGGGATCATCCTAATTGTGTATACAATATATAGTGGAAGCAGGAACAGCTCAGGAAGGAGACCAGGGTGGCAGGTTATTAGCACATTAACACGAGCTTTGCCATCCACACTGAGAAACTCAGGTCAAGTTGAGTTAACAATGAATTTCTTGCATTAGAATTAAAAACCGCAAAAAGCCCATGGTATAGAAAAGTCTTCTGGCTACGCTGTTCCTTCTGTACAGTAGCCATGCACTAGCTACCTGTGGCTACTGAGAACCTTGAGCGCAGCTAGTTCTATTGAGGTGCTCTTTAAAAATGGTACACTGAATTTTGATTTAGTATCCCACCCAACAAAAAAGCAAAAACAAAAATCAGATTGTAAAGTATCTCATTAATAATTTGTATGCTGATTACATATTGAAATGCTAATGCTCAGAGTATACTGGGATCAGCAAAACAAGCTCAAAACTCATTTCATCTATTTCTTTCTATTTTTAAAAATGTGGCTGTTAAAAATTTCAGTCACATATGTGGCTCACATATTTCTGTTGGACAGCACTGGTATTATAAACTGAATTATACAAAGAAATTCTTTGTTATTTCAAGACTTACTGAAAAGTTTTCTAAAATGTATTGCTCATTTCCTTGTTTTAATAAACAAAGTGGTACAAAGCATAGCTAATGTAGTTGAGTTTCCTTTGATTAATGTGCTGAAAGTGTGAATGATTCTGTCACCAAACTCTGTTCTAAATATTTCTCAGTGGCCTTGTTGTCTTGAAGACAGTAACAGAGGATCTTTTATGCTGGCTCTGTCCTTGAAGGAGGCCCTGACTCGGGATCTTCTGCCCCACAGGTTCAGAGCGTGGGCTTTATAAGTTTCCTGGCTGAAATCTTAGGGCCACATTTCTCAAGAGCTGACATGAGAACAATGGCTTTCCAGAAAGACAGGCTTTTCTGTGTCATTGTGGTCTGGCCTCTTGCTAATTCAGCTTTTCACCTCCCAAAGGTATCTATGTCATGAGTTGGGCCGAAACCAAGGGAGGTCAATGAAAGCTACAGGGTGGAGGGAACAAGGGCCAAGAGGTTCTCAAGGCCAATAACCTCAGCACACAGGAGAGGCTGTGGTGTTGGGAATGTTCTGAGGAGCCCTCACGGAGAGGCAGAGTAAATCTGTCTTAGGTGGCGTCTCTCTCAATCCCACAGTGACTTTCCCACGTCTCATTACCCACAATGATCAAGCTCTAGAGAGACAAGTTGAACAGTTCAAGTTCACTAAAGATGGCCATACACACTCAAAGAGCAATTTACTAATTTATAGGATGAAACAAATTGCCAGGGATCGGAGTGTTTGGATCAGAGAACAATTTCACTCATCTCTCCGTGGGAGAGCAAATCCATCCATCAAGGAGAGTGCTTGACAGGCAAAGACGGCAGATGGGCGAAATAGAATGGCATTCCAAACATTTCAAAGAGGGAGAAATGGGTACCTTCTAAAGAGTTAAACCGTAAAGTCAAGTCACCCAGTGGGTCAGAGAAGAGCCATTTGTGTTCACTGACTTGGAGTGAATACTCGAGAAGTATCTATTGGCTGCATGCATGTCTAATCTAAGAGTCGCTGGACAAAAAGATTCCCAGGTTAGAGTAAGACTTGACGTATTAACATATTTCATGTACTGTACTCATCACCCACAGAAGCATAAAAAAGGGGGAATTTCAGAAACAACTTTTGGCCATTTACTCCATCCCAAGAGACTAGGGGATATCCTGCCTGGAGGCAGCTGTCCCAGAACAGCCTCTGGAGGCCCATGAGGGCATAGAGATCCCAGCTGTGGAGAAGACATCCAGCTGTCAGAGCCTGGGCCCTCTAGCATCTCAGTCCTAGAACTATGTTCCCTGGTTCCAATTCCAGCATTGCTAAGCTGATAACTGGGCTTTCTGTGCAGGTTTTCCATGGGAGAAACTATGCTAGAGAGCTTGGTTTGATCTAGTCCACCTAAGAGCTACATTTTTCCATTGTGTCATATTAATTGGATTTATGGTTGGAGACAGCAGTCTCTTATGACTGTTTAAGCCTAGAGTTTGTTCACATAATGAAGCACATAAATGAATTGCATTCCCGAGTCCACAAGACTTACTCAGGTGGCACATTCGCTAAGCTGAGCGCCTGTATCCCTTCTTTTGAAACCCCTCTGTGTTACTAAATCCCACTGCCTTTCGGTAAAGTCTTCAGCAGTGAGCACAGTGAGTCACGTTCCAGTGTGGCTACATGCCCTGCTTGGAATCTGCCTGTCCAGTCAGCTGATCACAGCCGTACACTTTGCACAGCTGTGTAGACAATAGATCTGGAGAAGGAAAGATGTTGAGGTGAATCTTTGCTTTCCCAAAGACAGCTCCTAACATTTAAAAAAAAATGTTTCTATTATCAGCCTTTTGGCATATAAAAATATAAAACCAGGACTGTGGTTTATTCATTCATGCATTCAAGAAATATTTATTGAATATCTGCTATATTTCAATCCCTGTTCTAAAAGCTGGGGGCAAATGTAAGTGAATAAAACACCCCAAGATATCTACTCTCAAGGAATTTATAGTCCAGGAGGTAGACAAGGAAGAGACAATCAATCAACACAATTTTCTTCAGAATGACTATGCAGTATTTTGGTAGGAGATAAGTGTTACTTAAAGTAAAATAAAAAAATAAAGAAAGAAAATTGGAAGTGCTTGACAAGCAGATTGTAGAGCTAAAAGGCTGCGGTGGGCTGTGTCTGGCTTATTTCCACTTTCAGCACAGGCACAGGAGAGCAAACAGGTAACTGCACAGGCTTTTTTTTTTTGGAGATGGAGTCTTGCTCTGTCTCCCAGGCTGGGGAGCAGCGGCACAATCTCGGCTCACTGCAACCTCTGCCTCCTGGGTTCAAGTGATTCTCCTGCCTCAGCCTCCTGAGTAGCTGGGACTACAAGTGCGTGCCACCACACCCAGCTAATGTTTTGTATTTTTAGTAGAGACGGGGTTTCATTGTGTTAGCCAGGATGGTCTCGATCTCCTGACCTTATGATCCACCCGCCTTGGCCTCCCAGAGTGCTGGGGTCACAGGCATGAGCCATTGCGCCCGGCCTTGCACACACTTTGTAAGGGCTAGTTTTAAAAACCTGCAGACCAGGGAGAAAAGCTGACAAGAGAAGAATGCTAATGACATCTATTCTAAATAGGACCATTTCACCTGGGCCCTCATTATGAGCTACTTTAGGATAAATCCCACCGTGACCATCACGTGCTGCTTACTGAACTATTGGGTTTTTAAATTTTTTTTAATTTTGCTTTTTAGAAACAGGGTCTCACTTATTGCCCAGGCTAGAGGAGAGTGGCAGAATTATAGCTCACTGCAGCCTCTAATTCCTGGGCTCAAGATATCCTCCCGCCTCAGCCTCCTGAGTAGCTGGGACTACAGGTGTCTGCCACCATGCTTGGCTATGTATCTTTTAAAAATGTTTTGTAGAAATGGGGTTTCACTATATTTCCTAGGCTGGTTTCAAACTCCTGGCCTCAAGTGATCCTCCTGCCTTGGCCTCCCAAAGCACTAGAATTGCAGGCGTGAGCCACCACATCCAGCTCTGAACTGTTGTTTAAGACTCAGAAGTGCTTTGTCTCTGGCACATTTATCAGTTTGCCTTCTGGCAAAGCAGCAGGCTCCCCACACCTATGTCCCACTGTTTTCCCTTACCTCTTCTCAAAGGGCAGGAAGGGAGAAAGGCTCCCTTCAGCCTCCAAACAAGTCCCTTGATCACCTTCCATAGCAAAAGTCCCTCCGTTTGATGAGGGTTGAAGTTCTGGCTCTTACTCTCAACATGACTCAGTCTTCAGACCTCAGAGTGCTGATTGACGAAGCTATGCTCCAGACTGTTCTCACTCCATGCTTTTGAAATCAATGCCAATCAGCACTTGATAGGATGGTTTGGGATGCAAGGTTCTTCCTTCTTCCCATCTCCTATCCATCTACCTGGGTGTTTTCTTTTTTTTTTTTTTACTTCTTAAAAGATCATAATGTAAGCCATCACTGGCTTTTTCCTTTTGAGTAAAAAAAGCAATGGCTAAAAACATCGAACAGTTATTAAATAAAATTAACAGTGTCGTTACCTAGTTTCGAAACAGCATCAATCAGTTCCTTTCAAAGGAACTCAAATCGAAAGCAAAACCCCAAGATTTTTCATGCCCTCCAGCTTAGAGTTTGGTGAAGCCAGAATTTAGCCAATGTCTCATAAGGAAAGGTCCCTTGTGGGACCTGTTAGTCCCACAAGGTCATATATTCAGGACCTGTATTTTTATCAACACCATCCAATATTTAGCAGGTCTGAGCTCAGGGCTATACAAAGTTAAACATTCTGAATCTCTTCATTTTTGTATCCTGCTTACAAAGACTAAGCAAACATATGTTTAATAAATAGGCAAGATTAATAAACGCAGAAAAGAAATCAATGAAGGAAGCCAACTTTTTAGTAGAAACAAGGTTACTGTGTTCTTTAAAGGTCTTAGGTCTGGGTTACCTCTGAGCATGTCTTGAAACAGATGGCAGCTGGCTTCAGGTGTGGGGCATGAGCTGACCTTACATACCGTGTCAATGGTAAAGGAGCAGAGCCAGCTTTCGGGAACCAAGTCTTAGATAGAGTTCCAGGTGCTGGTTGTGGCCTTACTGCTCACTGGGTCGTCCTAGGAGGCGGGACTTTGTCTCTGAGGCAACTACCCTAACGTAAAACCAGATAGAAAGCTCTGATGTCTACACCCTAATATAAAGCCCATTGATGGTAAAGCCTAAGGTGCCCCTGAACCTTGGGAGCCGCCTGGCACATCCGCCCCAAGCTCAGTAGACAGGGACTCTAACTGCCGGGGAGAAGTCACTCTGAAGCTATGGCAGGGGGCCTTGAGGCTTTCTTTGAAAAAAAAAAAAACAGAATAGCAATCAACATACAGAGCCCTCCAAACCACTGTAAAAAAGAAGAAAAAGCACCTGCAGAATACATTCTGTATAATCTTATTTATGGAATAAACAAAAATAGAATATCTGAAGAGGCCCCACATGTATGTGTGTATGTACATAGAAAAAGATCTTCAAGGATAGATGTCAAATTCTTAACAGTCTTTTGGAGAGAAGAGTAGAACTGGGGGAAGATGAAGGGGAGAGGTTCCTTTTTTCTGTATATTCTTTACTGAAGATTATATAGTAACAATATATTTATTATTTTTAAAATTAAAATTAATTTAAACACACAGTATCATTGCCCATATAGCTATTGGTCTAACCTTGGGACTATTAAAACTTTGTATATTATTATCTTATTTCACCTATCTCACTTGACTAATTAAAGAGCTTTTATTTCCAGTAACACCTACCGTAAAAAACATTTTCATATGTTATTTAAATTTGGCCAATAGGCAAAAAAAAAAAAAAAAAAAAGCAATATAGATATAGGACAGAATTCTTTTGCTAAAAAAAAAAAGATACAGATCCATATTCGCCAATTTTTTTTAGTTACTGGACAGAGTAATGTGACGTTATAAATAAATATTGAGGCCAGGCGTGGTGGCTCACGCCTGTAATCTCAACACTTTGGGAGGCAAGGTGGGCAGACCACAAGGTCAGGAGTTCGAGAGCAGTCTGGCCAACATGGTAAAACCCTGTCTCTACAAAAAACAAAAAAATTAGCTGGGCTTGGTGGTGTGTGCCTGTAATCCCGGCTGATTGGGAGGCTGAGGCATAGGAATCACTTGAACCCAGGAGACAGAGTTTGCAGTGAGCCAAGATCATGCCATTGCACTCCAGCCTGGGTGACAGGAGCAAAACTCTGTCTCAAAAAATAAAACTTAAATAAATAAATAAATAAATATTGAGTACTTAATGATTATGCCAGAAAATGTTTGAATATAGTAAACACATTTTATATGCAGCCTATTAGATGCTATTCTGATTTAGAATTGTTGGAATTTAATGACTGTGCAAAGAGGAAAAAAAGAAACAAGACTTGTTTTGCAACAGTATTTTGAAAAAAAATAATATTAGAATGAATTGTTTATAAATGCTACCAGTACATGGTTGAGCAGAATGTACTAGCGATACTTTGTTTTACAAAGCAAATGTAACTCAGTTTTCTTGGGTTTCTTCATGACTTAGCAGAGAGCTAAGACTGCCAGCCAAAGCCACACGTCCTACAGCTAAGAACTGAACATCAAATTCATAATACAGGATCATCCTAGACAGGCACCTATTACTAATAATTGCTGCTGCAATCTCCAGAGCCCCCTCTGAGGTGCCAGGCACCCATCATCTGCAATCCTCACAACCCTGCAAAGCAGACTTTCTTCTCCTCATTTGAAGAATGATATTAAAAAAAAAAAAAAAAAGACAAAGAATTTAAGTAACTTTCCCAGACTTACACAGCTTAGGAGATCCAAAGCTGGGACTCCAAAGTAGGCACGTCTGGCTGTGATGGTAATACCCTTCCCACTCAACCTCACCAACACATACCCGCAGCCCTGAGCCATGTGCCAGGTTCCTTGGGAGAGCTACCCTTGATCTAACTTTGAGTTCTCACTGGCATCCAAAGCACACTGGACAAATGGCTTTGGCAGAGGTGGAAGGTGGCCTGACATTGAGTGAGTGACAAGTCAGGTACCCCAGCTGTCTCCAGGCTTGGAAGGCAAGCAAAACCATGGCCAAGTTTGTGCTCTTTCTTTCCAACCAGCAATCTTTCAAATCGTTGCTCCAAAAGAAATAGAAAGTGAGTGTTTGGATGACTGCTGATTAATGACATATGTTCTTACTCCTAACTTAGCCATTCTAAGATTTCAGAGATCTTCCATAGAGAAATGATTAACAGGTATCCGGTGAGAGCACCCATTTCAGTCAGAGGGAAAGTGAGGGGCTCACATGAAGTCAGCATTTGTGTGCTGTATTCATTAAAGTCTTATCAGATATCAAAGCCACTCCAGGTTTCTCAAATAGAGTGGATTTGTTACAGGAAATTGGATACAAAAGTCATGGAAATGCTGAGAAACCAGAAAGGGCATAGAGGCTCTCCAGAGGAACAAGAGCTGACATCTGCTACCATCCCAGGAACAGGGGCAACAGGAAGAGGTGATCTCAGCCCAGCAAATCTCAGCTGTAGGGCTGCCCAGCTGGGTCTAAGAGGGAGACACAGCCAGCAATGGATATGCTGACCAGCACAGGGCCTGAGGGTGGGGAAAATGCCCTGGCTTCTCTCTTTTTCTTGCCCTCGGGGTTCTGACAGTTTCTCCCAATGACTTAACTTACCTACCTGAAGCCAGAGGGAAAAGGAGCCTGGAAAGTGGACTTCCCTGACATACAGGGCTGGACAGAGGGAGGCCAGTTATGAATTTAAGGGCAAGCAGGTGAATAATGGCACTGTGTTGAAATCAGCAATATAGCAGGGAATCGCTTGCAAATATGGCAAGAGGCGGCGCGGAGCAGGGAAATAAGGATTGGAGGTATTCCTGGGGGCCACTGATCAAGGAGGAGTAGGTAATATGCAAGGACTTTCTCTGTTCATCCCTGGAAAGTGATGTTCTCCCCAACATATTATCAAATATATTAAAGCATTTTTAGGCAAGTGAGAAAGAGGGTCCTAAAGATGTGCTAAAATCCAGGAAGCGTAAATTCCAAGGAAGTATCAAAGAATAATGAATGCACGTTCAGTTTGCAAAACAGAAGAATCAGAAGCAGCGTGGAACTAACTGCTTGCAGTTTTCGCTAATTTTAATAAAGCTGTATTAGAAAAGACAGAGTTTAACAACTGTCTGAAGAGAAGAAGCCAAAGTAGAAGAGAGCCGGCCCCGGGCTCCAGGACGGCCATGGGGTGGAAGGCTGAACCTCTCAGCCTCCGTGCCTCCAGACCCCGGACTGCAGAGGGCACCGCTCACGCTGCAGCCACATGAGGCCTTTACGTCCCCAGGGTACTTTCTGTCCGTTCATTCACTCCACAGAAAGTCACTGAACCCCTGCAATGTATCAGGCAGTATTCTGACTAAGCACTGCAGAGAACAAAACCGACAAATAATGTGAATACCTGACAAATAATGCGAATACCTCCGTCCCTAGTGAGCCAGAGCACTGCAGTCCACCCCATCTCCAGACGGAGGGAGGAAGGGGGTGTCAGAAGGAATCCTCAGCCCTTCCCTCTGTCATTATTCCTAGTTCTGGTAGATTTATTTATGGCAGTAAAACATATAGTAAGGACATATCTGCTTTGTTAATAGCCATAGAACTATAAAGAACAATTATATTTTGCCCCAGATTCTAATTTATTTGGTTCAATTCAACAAACATCTATGTGTCTATTCCATGCCTGTTACTGGAACTAGAGAGGAACATTTTCTTTAAAAAGCACTCCCTTCCCCTCAACATAGCAGAAATGGCAAATCCAAGCAACTTCGAAGTCAGAAATTGCTCCAGGGACCTGCGTGCTTCGTAGGCTCATGCAGAGGGTGAAGAGTGGTTTCCCCACCAGGGCCACGCAGTGATGGTACGGCTCAGGACAACGCGAAGCTGATCTGAGCCAGCCTGGGAACCCTCCAGTCAGTACTTCTGAGGGCTGATGTTCAACAGTAGAAAGCCTTTACAGTTTCTCTTCCAAACTCCCTGGAACAGCCAGGCAGACACGAGACAGGCCCCTGAGCAGCTTCTGAGCAGAAGGGGAACTTGTTCCCGATTCTTGGCTGGGGGGCCTCACAGTCCATCTATCTCTCCCCACCTGGAAGGGGGCAGGGAGTTAAAAAAAACATATTTTATTTACTTCTAAGTCTGATTTTTCTCCTCTTAGACTAATGCTTTGCGAAAAGTGCCTAGGTAAGTTCACTAATTCAGCGGTATAACTTACTTTCTTGTTGATTAATAATTAGGAAAAAATACATCGGAATAAATTTCTTGCATAGCAGACTTTTCTTTAAAAACGTGTTTATCTGGTTGATAAGGAAAAAGAAGACTCTATTCGTTTTTCTAGATATTCATTTTTCCTGGCAATACGCTCAGAACTGCATTCCTGGGACGATATGGCTGTATCTTTAGAGTCCAGATATGTTTCTGTTTCATAAGAGGGAACAAGTCATGTCCAAACCTGGACACCCTTGGTGTCAAATCTCTGCTTCCTGGAACACTAAATATTTAAACGTAAGCAAGGACTTAAGTAGCCAAGTGTCTCCATTTACTCAGCCATAGGATGTTGTGTATCGTGCAGCGATTTGTGCAGACTTCTCAATCTATCTCTGTTTTCAAGAAAGGACCAGGCCTGCTGGAGTCCTGCTGGGACATTTCCACCCTCCACCTTCCACTCTCATGGGGGGCTTGCAGCCTGGGGCTCAGCAGGGCTACTGGGAAACCACCCTTCCACCCCCTCAGCTCTTGTCTTCCTCACCCACCACATCCCAGGATTTCCTGCTGCCTTACTCTGAGTGAATTTATACAGAAAAAAAAAAAAATATGCTTGGATCTGATCCTCAGTAGCATTTTGGTCATTATGCTAATCTCAAATTTTTATTCCTTCCAACACCTAAAGGCATCAGCGAAGTTTTAGGCTCTGTCTGCAAGATCAAACACTGTCATTGTCGTCACTGGCTTGAGCACCAAGTCAAAACATTACCTATCAACGAAACCACTGTGCGGAAGATGAACTTGAGGGCTGGGTGGGTGTGGGGTTTGTCTGACTCTTTGGTTTCGTTAAGCTGGAGCAGTTTAACAGGTGTGGGAGGAGCGGATCAGCTTGAGGGACTGTGCTTCCACCTCAGAGTTAATCAAAAGATTTTACACCAACATTAACACCTTGGGAAGGAATGAAGTAAGCTGCTAACGAAAGCTGAACCCACCTTTGAAGAGAATTGACAGTAAGAGAAAAAACAAAACTGAACAGAGAGGCATCCAAATATTCAGGGAATGCAAATGAGAAAACGGGCTCTGAAATGTTATTGGAAGCCTTAAAACCATTGTGTGTGTGTGTAAAAGGCACTTTTTCCCAGTTTTCAGTCTGAGTTGTTATTTCAATATATAATAATTCACGTTAGCCAGGTGAATTGAAAGATAAAATAATAGCGTTAGTTTAAGAGAAGAAAAATCAGACTTAGAAGTAAATAAAATACGTTTTTTTTAACTCCCTGCCCCCTTCCAGATGGGGAGAGAGAGATGCACTGTGAGGCCCCCCAGCCAAGAAGCGGGAAGAACTTCCTCTTCTGCTCAGAAGCTGCTCAGGGGCCTGTCTCCTGTCTGCCTGGCTGTTCCAGGGAGGTTGGAAGAGAATTTCCCACCCAGAATTGACGCCTCTTTTCCCAGGCCCCTGCGGCACTGTCGTTCTGTCTGTGTCGTGGACCTGGCACTGTGTGTCGTCCTGTAGCTCAGACTTCCGCCTTCCCCTCCACAGGTCCTCTGAGGACAGGAGGAATGTCTTGTTCTGATGCTGCTGCGGGATCTCACTCTGAGACGCACGGTGAGTGCCAGGGCGGGGAGCCAACCTGCTGGGTCATGGCCAAGCGCACGTGAGCCAAACAACCTGCTTTGGGCCCCAGCTCTACCACAGCCCAGTGCGTGATCTTGAGCAAGTTATGTTACCCACTTTTAGTCCCAGTTTTCTCAAGGGTAAAAGGGGAAGGTTATGGCACCTGCTTCCCAGGGTTTTCGTGAACAGTAAACTAGTCGTGCGTGGCAAGCACTCAAAATGTTCAAGATGTTATCAGCGACTGAACAATAATACCCTAGGCAGACTGCTCACCAAATGCTGCTGAAACAATGGTTTATTTGGGAAGTGTTCAGGCAAAGGGAAACCTACTCATGGAGACAGGTGCTTAGGGAAGGTGGGAAGATTAGAAACTGGGTGCTGGGGGAAACCACCAATACTTGTCCATTATCATCAAGAAGGCTTTGAAGAATCGAGAGGTCCCAGGCTGTTAGTCGAAGGGAAAATTCAGTGAGTTTGCCTGGGAGGATATTATCCGTGATAGGAGAATCCCAGCAAACTGCTTTGTGCCTCACTCTGACCTGTCCTTATTAAGTTCTCTCCTCCCCAAAGCCCTTCCCAGAATGGCACATCCCTGCTGAGTACGGGAAGTGATGAATGCTGATGGCGGGTGCAGAGCCTGTCACGAAACCTGTTTCCACCCAGCCTTCTCCTTTGGGCATCACCTGCCCTGTCCCGGGTATGTGACTGCCCTATCAGCGTGCCTGGTGAGATGACCCGGCCCTGAGAACTGAGCATTCACTGGGCACCGACTGCACAGCGAGGCCTCAGTATTGATGGACATTGCTAAGACTGCAGTAACCGTAATTACTGCATGTGTCAATGCTGAGCTAAAGCAAACAGACCCACAAGCAAACGACCCTAATATCTGAGTTAATTCCAGCGAAAAGAAACAATCAGTCTGATTTTGGTGTTAAACTCTCATAACCAGTTTATATCTGGAAATACTGGATGCTTTGAACAAAGACAGTTTAGAAAGTAGGTACACAGAAACTATGAACTACAATTATTACAATAAGATAAATGTTAACTAAAACTTTAAAATAAAATTGGAAATAGTAATTATTCAATATGACTGGCATAGATATGCTATGATAATAAGCTCTGGCCCAAATGTCCAAGTCTTTAAGTAGCAAAGCATAAAATATGAGATCCAGACCACAGGTCCCTTGCCCCGTTTTTACAGAGAGTACAGCTAAACCCCCTGGGAAATCAAATAGCTAGACGCATATGGGCAGCTAATGCGTTCACATTTCCTTCCCTTTGTGGAAGGAGTGTGTGCCACTTTTCCATGCTTACATTTGATCTTAAGACGTCAGCTATTTCGCATGGCCTCAAACCTCAGTGTGCTTTGCTCCTGGATTAACTGAACCACTTAAACTAAAGGCTTAACTTGTTCCTAATCTTCTCTTTGAAATGCTGACTGGAGAATATTTATTTAGTACCCCGCCCAGCAGGTCACAAGCACGTAAGAAAGCCAAGAGCCAGCATGCACACCTCTTTGGCAACAGAAAAGGCCTGGATCAGATATCTGGGGATCAGATTTTCAGGAGGCCCACACTGGATACAGCATACAAAAGGCAGAGACCAAAGCAGGGCCGGACATCAGATACTATCAAGAAAGTGCAGCGGCTGGAGTTGAAACTGCAATGAAGGAAGCAGTTCTCTTGGGTAATTGAGAGTGGGTGCAATTCTCTGTGAAACGGAACGACAGAGAGAGCAGTTCTGGCATGCTTATTGTTATTGTAACTCGTCACTGTATGAGACTGAGAAACCATCTCTACCCTACTCAGCTAAAGAGCAGCTGGGACTAAGAATTTACTGGTATTGTTTGATATAATTGGTGTACCTTCTCCAGTTACAGCATGACCTTTCTGGCCTATAAAGACAGAAGCAAAATGACTTTCTCATGTGTGGGTACAAAGTTCTCCTTTACCACTCGAGGGATATTCAGAGAGAGCTGGTGAGTATTCGTGGTTCATGCTCATACAATCAATTTCAAACTCCTCTTCATTATAAAAATAAAATTCTTGGCTGGGTGCAGTGGCTCACACTCGTAATCCCAGCACTTTGGGAGGCCTGAGGCAGGTGGATCACCTGAGGTCGGGAGTTGGAGACCAGCTTGACCAACATGGAGAAATCCCATCTCTACTAAAAATACAACATTAGCCTGGCATGGTGGCGCACGCCTGTAGTCCCGGCTACTCGGGAGGCTGAGGCAGAAGAATCGCTTGAACCTGGGAGGCGGAGGTTGCGGTGAGCTGAGATCACGCCATTGCACTCCAGCCTGGGCAACAAGAGCGAAACTCTGTCTCAAAAATAAATAAATAAAAATAATAAAATAAAATAAAATCCTCTCCACCTTCCCCAACAACTCTCTAACACACACACACGCACGCACACACACACACACACACCCTCATCTCAATCAACTACCATTGCTCCCACGGGTTTTTTTCCTTAATGGCTGCTTGTAATGATTATTGTAACCTGGTTGCCAAATGATAAAATGTTTCTGATGGGAAGGAGGAAAAGGGCACAAGGTGATTTTTCCTGGGATCAGCCTCAGTCGTGGGTTCTGCAGATGCCGACATTTTTCCAGGTGACACCCAGGCACACTGGTGTCACCTAACCTGTTCCCAGAGGCAGGCTCTGAGGCTGGTTCCAGGCAACCCTAGATTAGATCTGGGGAAGTGACTGACCACGGAGGAGTCAGGTTGCGGTGGAGACCACCCTGCATACCACAGGAGGGAGCTCATCTGCAGAGGCTCCGTGTGGGGCTCTCAAGTAGGAAGAAATCATTGCACAAATAGTCCAGGGAAATAGAAGCTAAACAGGACATTAATTCATAGGTGAGAAAAGGGCTCTGGAATGGCTGATAGATCAGTGGAAGTGATTATGGACTAAACTAACTCATCAGCTCAATTATGCCATAAGCAAGAGGTAGGTCAGAAAGGGCTTTCCTAACATTTATGAGTTGTAATCATGATCCATATTTGTTAATAAATAATAAGATGCTGGGGGGCGTTTATCTCTTGCTGTCAGGGTAAATAAGCCATTTTCAGAAATAGCTTCTTTTTCCTGTTTTGGAGAGGAAAGCAATCTAGATGTGGATGAAATCAGTTGGAAACAAAGCAAAAGAAAGATCCCTTTGTTCTTGATTTAGACCAGATTCGGCTTAGTTTTCTCTCAGGAAGTCCCCATATTTTGAAGCCAAGAGTGTCAGAGAGGGTCAGCTTCACCAGGCAGGGAACATGGGAAGAAGCAAAAAGGGACCTGGATCCGTGCAGTGGTTTTCACTGAGCTTTCATGGGAAATGTGCATGTGTTAGTGGCACGATTGAGGACAGGCAACATAGCAACATCAGTTGTGGGTGTGCACCGTGGAGCTCCACTACTTGTGTTCAAATCCCAGCTCAGCCATGTCCCAGCTGTGCAAATCTGGGCAAGTTACTTAACCTCTCTGGGCTTCTGTTAGCCCATCTGTAAAATGTAGAGTTCCGCCAGGCGCGGTGGCTCACGCCTGTAATCCCAGCACTTTGGGAGCCTGAGGTAGGCGGATCATGAAGTCAAGCGATCGAGACCATCCTGGCCAGCATGGTGAAACCCTGTCTCTACTAAAAATACAAAAATTAGCCGCGCGTGGTGGCACGCGCCTGTGGTCCCAGATACTCAGGAGGCTGAGGCGGAAGAATTGCTTGAACCCAGGAGGCAGAGGTTGCGGTGAGCCAAGATTGTGCCACTGCACTCCAGCCTGGCGACAGAGCAAGACTCTATCTCAACAACAACAAAAAACAAATACCTAGTTCCACCTACTTCTGTCAAGGTTGTTGTGAGCATTAAGTAGGTTAATACCTGTACGATGCTAGAAGAGTATTTTTTGGCCATTTCACTCGCAGCAAGTGATAGACTGACACTGAGAGCGCTGGATAGTCCCAAACGGTCATTTGCTTTTCCACTGGCATCATGACATCATCAGTTAAGAAGAAATAAAAGAGAGAACAAAGCCATTTTGCAATTTCCTGAATTCTCATAAGAATTTTGTCATAACCGTAACCATGTCAGAACCTGTCGGAACCATGTCAGGGCTATGTCTTTCTTATCATCCTTTTGCTTTTTCTTTTCTTTTCTTTTTTTGGCAACTGCTGGATTGTAGCATCTAAGCATTAGAGGTACTGGCCTTCGATGGAGAACCAAGGCAGACACGTTCCCGCCTGCATGATGCTAGGCTAGGGCAGAAGACAGGGACATCGTGTGTAACCTCAGTATAGGACGCTGAAACTTGTGAAAGGAAAAATCAATGTGGCAAACTTCATGTTATCTTATTTGAAGAAATCGGCTCAGCCACCTCACTTTTCAGCAGTCACCACCCTGATCAGTTACCAGAGACATCAGGGCAAGATTCTCCACCACCAAAGAAAGTACGACTCGCTGAAGGCTCAGATGATTGTTAGTGCTTTTTTAGCAATAGAGCATCATTAAATTAAGGCCCGCACGTCTTCAGACATAATGCTCTTATACGCTTTACAGAGTGCGGTGTAGTGCAAACATAACTTATACGCGCTAGGAAGAAAAAAGTCTGTGGGACTTGCTTTCCTGTGATGCTTGCTTTATTGCCACGGTCTGGAACTGAAACTTCATTATCTCCAGAGTCTGCATGTAACTGGTTTTCTGCTCACTCTTAGCGGCCATGACGTCCTTTCTTACTAAATCTCTCCTCTTCCTCTCTGCTGTTCCTCTGTGGTCCAGCTTGCTATGGTCTCATGTTGGGTTCCCCTAAAATTCATGTGTTGGAACTTCATGCCCAATGTGATTATATTAAGAGGTGGGGCCTTTTAGGCAGTGAGGCATGAGACCCTGCTCTCATGCATGGGATTTGTGCCCTTATAAAGGAAGTCGAAGGGAGCTGCCTTGTCCCTTCTGCCACGGACTTCCCAGCTGCCAGAACTGTTATTTCTGTTACTTGTAAATTACCCAGTCTAAGGTATTTTGTTAGATGCAGATTAAATGGACCAGACACAGCTTAAACTGCTTTCCTCTAAGGAACCTTGTCTCATCACCTCAGTGAGAAACAAACTCTCTCCACAGAGGTCCTGAACGTCACCTATATCTTTAAACAAAACAAAGTTTTATGAAAACAGAGGACCTACCGTGTGCCAGGCACTATTCCTAGCACTGTAGATACCCCTAATGATAAAGCAGTCTCTTCCAGCGCAGGGCTCTCAATCTACTGGTGAGAGATGTGGCACTATATCCCACGTCACTCCTACGACTTCCCCGTGTGGAAGTTTATGTTTTTGTCTCCTCTCCCTGACTAGTTGCAAGATATTTTATACCAAAGGGACTCAAAGTTCCTGCTACACTGTCCTGTAGATAGTAATACCTCAATAAGTATTGATTAACTCACATAAGGCAGGATCTTGGTTAACAAATCCATAATGATTGGAGATGCAAAGGAAACACTATTCTTAAAATAAGGTCGAGATCTAAGATCAATCATTTTAATTTGGTCATTTTAACAGCTGTGTAAAAAGTTTACCATATTCTGAAAAGTCAGTCACTGTCATGGTACCACAAGCATCCTCCTTAGTATATGTCCTGTATCTTAGTCCATTCAGCCTGCCATAACAAAAATACCATAGTCCAACTGGCTTAAACACAACATAAATTTATTTCTCACAGTTCTGGAGGCTGAGAAGTCCAAGATCAAGTTTCCAGCAGATTTGGTGTCTGATAAGCACCTGCTTCCTAGTTCAGCTTCCTTAACCCTCTTCTTGCTATGTCCTCACACAGCAGAAAGGAAGAGGAAGCTCTTTTATAAGGGCACTAACCCCATTCACAAGGGCTCAATCCTAGACCAAATTACCTACTTAGGGCTCTACTTCCTAACACCATCGCGTTGGAGGTTAGGATTGAGGCTAAAGCATCCTGTTATTCCCCGTATGGCAGGGAATAGACGTATTTGATTTAGAACTGTGAGATTCTACAGCGTGGTAACATAAAAGGTAACGGTGGCTTAAGATGACAATTACAACTAGTCAAAAGTTATAAACATGTTTCCAGTGTGGAAATAACTTTGCTTGCTAAGGAATTACCTCTGTCTTGAGAGCTCTGCTTGAATGTGGATTTAGTATAATAAGATGGCTCGTCACCATTAAAGGCAGCAAGGCATTGGAAGGGTTACAGGCTCAAAATTTGGAGCATCTGTGAACTAGGCTATAAAACGTCAACAAACAAATATAAAAATAACAATGAAACTTCTTGCACACATGCTTTTAAACTGATTATTTTACTTTTTTCTTCGCCTGAGGGATCTCCTGTTTGGTTATCTTTTCTGCTAGACTTCCCCTTTTATAAAGCTGTCTTTCTTACTGAGCTTCATACATTTTTCCCATATGCAAAACTGAGAGTTCATCGATACATTCAAACTGACACAGAATGTATATTTCAAACCTGTAAGTCGTTTTCTGAGTGAAAGATACCTATTGATGAATTGATCATGACACACCTAAATCTTTTTGGGGGGAGGATAGAATGAAATTTGTAAATAAACAATACTGTTAAGATTGTTTTATATCCAATTCAAATGCTGATAGAAAATCATTCAAACCATAAAATCTGGACATAAGTAGGAATGATGATATATTTAATAGGAAAGGGACTTTTTTGTTTTACTCTATACATCCAGAGTCTAGCAAAGAACCCAGTATCTGGTGGACATTCAAGCATTTGTTGAATGAATGAATTTCTGTTCATCAAATTTGGTGGATATGTCAGGTATACAGAGTTAGAGAAATGAGGAATTAAGAGATGCTTAAGTAAATTATACCATATACAAAATTTTAAGTCACATAAATACTATATTAATAAGAACATAGGTTAAGGGTTTTCATTTTAAATGACTTTCTGTTACTAAAATAATATCCACAATTCATATTTATGATTCATCTATTTTGTTACCATTGTATGTAGATAATAAAAATAATATTTACTGTTCATCAAAATGAAAGTTGACAGGTAGTTTGATAAGCTTTAAGTTTATAAAAACAGATGTCTGCTGAAAATAGCAATCCTAGTTTAAGACTTGAATTGGAAGATTTTTCCTCTAAAATTACATTTTTCAGAATACTGGTGCTATGTGATAACTCAGTTAGTAAAGCTTCCTATAAGCTATTCTAGACAGTTGATAGAAGTATTTTGAAGGACCAGGATAACAGATTTCATTGTATGGACTTTCAACTATTTAATTTTGGTCTAAATGAACTGTTCGACTAGTAGACCGCTGTTTTCACAAAATGCATAATCATGACTGCCAATTTTTCCATGACTAACTTTACCCTGCCAGATGTTTCTTTGGTTCTGCTGAGTCACTTTTCTCCCCCAGAACTTTGTGTTCCCAGTAACTCCTAATTCCCTATGGCCTTTTTTCCTACTTTGCCTTTTACCTGAATTTTGGGTAAAATGGTTTCATTTCTCTTTTACCATTTCATATGCATATAATAGGTTTATCTGAATTATTGTCAATTTTACTTGCTATCATATATCTTAACCTATCTCTTTCCTGGGAAACAGACATTTTGAGGAATTTGTTGTAGAAAGTTATTCAGCCTTTGTATGCAAGAAAAACTATCAACAACCTCATCACATGACGAAGTATATTCTGAATCATTGTAGAATCCAGTCTTATAGAAAAACTCTAGCTAAAAGGCCAGGCACGGTGGCTCCTGCCTGTAATCCCAGCACTTTGGGAGGCCAAGGCTGGCGGATCACAAGGTCAGGAGTTTGAGACCAGCATAGCCAACATGGTGGAACCCCGTCTCTATTAAAAATACAAATATTAGCCAGATGTGGTGTCGCATGTCTACAATCCCAGCTACTCGGGAGGCTGAGGTAGAGAATTGCTTGAACCCAGGAGGTGGAGGTTGCAGTGAGCTGGGATTTTGCCATTGCACTCCAGCCTGGGCAACAAGAGCAAGATGC